>JABFQA010003162.1:0-10145 GCA_022817065.1 Probaryconus sp. ZL-2020
TTATATACAATTTAATATTCACTTATATATTATTTTTCATCGTAGACGTTTTACATACATATTAAAATATTAGTATAAATACTTATAACCAATTGTTACAGTCACATTATTATTTACATATTTTAAAGCACATTATAAATTGAAATTTGAATGTTTATTAAATAAATGTTTTACAATCATGCTGCAATGAAAATATGATTTTTATATCAGAAAATTTATACTAATATTTGCTTATGTTCATAATTATAAAAAAGAATTTGTAGTTCTAACACATGGAGACTTTTAAAACATCAATAATGTTAATAATTGTTAAAAAGTTAAATTAACATTTTTTTAAATGTTGCAAATATAAATTTGTTGCATCAGTGGAAGGTTATCAATGTCATAATCCGTTGTATCGTATTAGTAATATTTTCCTGGTTCATACAAGAAAACATATTTATGAATATAAAATGCATCTTTTTAAATCATACACGAAGATATAAAAGCTATTGCACGAGTATTTGTCTAGAATTTAAATTCGATAACTTTCCTCTGAATGAAACAGTACGAACGAAATTAGATTTGATAGATGGATAACGATATTTTAAAATTGGCCGAGCATCTAGAAACAAAGTCATGGGAGAGTTTAAATGCGAATGCATCGTACTTTTTTTTTCAAATAAAAACGAAATAAATCGGTTCATTTCGTTAAATTATTATAACTAAAAAAGTTTAAGTCAACGAATAAATTTCGTCAAGCGTGACATGCAATAATGATAATTTGATAAAATAAACTTGTCCAATAAATCGATGATTCTCTTATCAATGTTTTCACGAATCGTTACATAAAAAAATATTACATTAAAAAATATTTTAACCATAAAAATGGTAACTTAAAAAAGTGATTAAGTTCTAAAGTTATATCACTAAATATCTAAGTTTAAGAGGTATTACATATTTCTGGTAAAATACATTCTAAGCTAATATACGATCTCGATTTAAAATTAAAATAAATGAATCGTTAAAAAAAACAGTTGAATTTTAAAAGATTGTATAGATTTTTGAAGCAGTTTTCAATGGACTGTTTTTAAAATTCAGTTGATGAATTTTATAATTTCGAGTCTTTTTAAAGTGTCTTTGAAACTATGTCTTCAAAGGGTGACTAAGACTCTTGATGGTAAAATGGTTAAAAACTGACTTACTTTGGATCGGTCAGGAAAAAAAAAAAAGTATTCTTATTTTGCACACACGGTATTCTTTCTTATTGAGGTCTAAAATACGAGGAACACTTTTTTTCGTTCGATAAAACGGTTGATTCTCTAAATTGCATCTGACGCCAGGCACTACGTATACTTCAAGGCACAGTCTCTTCACGAGGCGGACGATTCTCGTCATGTTGTATCATTAATTTTCCTCGGAGAACAATTGATTCTCAAAATACCAGTAAACGAAACTTACGTGCTAATTTCTAATTCGTTTCGCGCGATCAAGTAGCATTCGCAAATTTCTATTCGAAACGTAAAATTGGAATAACCGTTTTGTTTTTTATGTACAGTGAAAATTACAATCACCCGTCGATTATGAATTACGCGTAACATATTTCTTTAATTAAAACACTCAGACTCGCATCTTAGTCGGTAGGTATTTACAGATTTTTCGTATCAGTTTACAATTACCGAACAAAAAATTGCCATAAAACGTGCAGTCGATTTGCACAGTTCGTATAAAATTGCAATCGTCATTGTTCATTTTGAACGACTGTTTGTGTATAAAAGTTGGCAATTTTCGTTCTTGATCTTGGACTTGTAGAGCATACGGCGATAGTAAAAAACTTAAACTATAGCACACTTGTTATCGCAGGTTATCACTGAAGAATAATAAAAATAAAAAAATCTTCTTTTACAAATTTTACATTAAAAAAAAAAAAAATAATAATAACTCTACGAAAAACAATATATACACATTAAACAATTGTAATTATTAAAAATTATAACTAAGTGTTTATTTAGATTGTTAAATTAATGATGTCATAAATAATGTCTTAAAATATCAGTGTTCGAAAGTTCTGTTTGCAATTAAAATTTGCTCAGTGTACTCTGACACTATGGACGCATTTTTGCACATTTTAAATAACGTTCAATATGGGTATAATCAGATGTTATACTTTTATAAGCATCATAAAGTTATTATCGATAATACTGTAAAAAATCCAAATTTATATACCCAGATGGACGAATAACATTGAGATTCGTATATATATATTTTGGTATAAGTTAGTGGTGGGCCTTTTTTTTTTCCTTTGTATTTCTTTTAGAGAGTACGAAGTTGTGAAAATCCACAAATAATCATGCTCGTATAAACGATAACGGCGCGCGTTTTATTTAGAATTTCTTATATTCATTGGCTGACGAATTATATTCTTATAAATTGTTTCTCATTATTATTAATAACTTTGTTGTTTCAAATTATTAACAAAGACCTTTTTTTTTAGATCTTTTCATATGAATTTTTCACACATATGAAAAGATATTATAAATGAAAAAAATTCAATTTCTTTAAACAATAGGTTGAACAAAATTAAAACAAGTTCATCACATTTCAGGACATATGACGTTTGTCTCGATTCTTCTTCGATAGTAATAAGTACCAGATTTCTCGTATTAAAACAGATACAAAACATCCTTCCTACAATGTAAAAGATCTTTTTCAATGGATGCCTCGACTGTTTTTAACCAATTGATCACGCGATATTTTGTAAAATTCCTAGAGTCACGGAAATCATGAAAGCCATGACGGTGACAGTTTCGCTGAACGAAGTGGTCCCAGAATTCCTTCGGAAAATTGAGTTAGAATTGAAGAGTCCTTTGTTGTTGTATGGATAATTTTGATGATAAGATCCTCCGGGATATTTTTGGTTGTTGGTTGGATAAGGAGGGTACTGTGGTGCTCCGGGATATTGGCCGTTGGAACTGGGGTAGTTGGGATAAGGTTGTCCAGGAACTGGCATCCTGTTTTGAGTTGGATAGGGGGGATATCCTGAATCAGTTCGTCTGCCTTGGTTATTGTTATTGTTCGTGGTATACGGTGGGTATCCGTTATTTGAATTGGAAGAACCGGATTGACTCGGATAAGCTGGATATCCTGAAGCCGTATTTGAGTTATAGGACGGCTTTCCTGACGAGTGATCATCCTCCGGTGGAGGCGCGTTTGCATTTGCATAAGGATTTACATTTGTATTATGGCGAGAACCCGATTCAGATTGGCTGCCGGTATGCGACGGTTGTCCGTTCACGGTTGAAACGCCGGCTGAGTCGTATCCTGCAAAAGTACGAATTTTCGATCCTGTCCTCACTGATCTTAGCAACGTCTTAATAATGTAGGAATAATCAATTCATTTTTCCTTTTCGATTCATTCCTACAATATTCGCGATTCATACGAATTTTCATGTTATTTTCATGTTAACAACATTTTTTTATTGACAGTAGTTGTGGCCAATATTTCAAAGTTTAAAGTTATTGAGAATTATAATGAATTACGTTTAAAAATTATTTACAAATGCTTATAGCAAAAGAAATATTCAGTGGAATATTGCTTATTTTGCTAAGCAATGTTACATAATTTATATCTTTAACTTGTTATTCAAATGAATTTTAAATAGAAAATTCTTATCAAAATGAGATAACCTAGAAAAGATCTTAGGTTCGTCAAAATCCTTTTAGATAACATCTAAATCCACTTACTATAAAAGTAAATTCTTATTCACCATAAAATACTGTTTTTAAAGTATAAATATTCAAAATCATTTAAATGTTTAAGTTATTTATGTCAAAATGAATATGTTCATTATTAATAAGTTTTTATGATATTTTTATCAAGGATTAACGTCCTTAAACATATATCAAAGAATTTTTGAAATCATTCATTATTATGTATCACTCTATATATAATATTTTCATTTGAAAAATTGGCCGACCGAAGGCAGATCACCGTTGAATATTTACATAGTTTTTACATTGCCTTATAAAAAGATTGAAAGCAATATTACTCTACTATTTCTACTACACACAACCATCTAACTACATTAAAAATCCTTTTGAACAAAGAAAAGTATAATCGTTGCGATATACTGTTAAATTAATTAATTTCGATTAACTCTGAAATTGAACTCTTAACTCAATTTCATCGTCAATTTTGATACTGCTGTAAAATAAATTTTTACATGAAATAATACAGAAATATAAGCACATAAAGAAATATACAGACAAATAAAACAGTACTAAAAAATATTGTTTAATGGAAAGAAGAGAATAATTCTTTGAAACATGTAACACAGTATATTCATATTCCTTTACAATACGAATATGTTATTTAACCTTTTATTGATGGAATGTCTAAAATCGTTACTTCGAGATAGACGAAGAGTTTCACAAATGCCGTAAAAGATCCGAGATAGTATTCCATTTCCACGATAAAGGGTTAATGTGTCCCATAGAATAGTTTCATCTTCTTATATGATAATTTAATGCTGACATATGCAATTGTTATTTACAACAGGAAAAGTGCAGATGTTCTTTTAACATTGAAAATAATTGTACGTTCCTTTGTTCATTGTAAATAACAAAAAAATTGCTATTGCAAAGCATTACCTTTGACACACTTATTAAAAGATTGTAAGCTTTATCAAATAGCAAATGTGATACAAATTAATCAATTTTTTATGACGCGTGTTTTAATTTAAAAGTACGTTCGTTTTCATAAAATTTCACTTAATTTTGCAGAAGTATTTACCTTAAATACATTTAATTTAAATGAAAATGTTCATTAACTTAAGCTCATTATTCAATTAAATATTAATTCATTTTACGAAAAAAAAAAATATTAAAATGAAATTAAACTTCCATATCGCGTTTAATTATTAAAAAGTATGTTACTCTATTTTCCAAACGTTTATTCTAACGACTATATAAATTTCGAATAATACGCGTACTTTATGGTAATTTGAGTTTTGAATTTTGATCTTCAAGTTGCAATTTCGAGGACTTCATTTTCCGGTTGAGGATTCCCTCGAGGGAGAAATGCTTTTTGCTCTCTCTCTCTCTCTCTCTCTCTCTACATTTACGTAGCACCAGTCACCAAGAATTAAAATGTAAGACACTGATGTGCATAAGCGTGCGTGTGAAGTGACACTCAACCGAATCTAACGTACCGAGAGCTACGTCACATTAATAGTACTTTTCCAAGATAAATAACATTTAATACACATAATCAATCCTATTCCCGTGTTATATCCACAATAAAGTATACTTACTGTTATAAAGTCAATTAGAACATTTTTAACAGGGGAAAAAAAAAAACCAATTGCAAATTATAAATAATTTCAAAGTCAAGTATTGCTAAACTATCGAACAAAATGACAAAAATAAGAAAAATGCAAGAAATAAATGACAACTGCAGCGAACCAAACAATTTCTGCATAAAGGAATAAGTGCGTACAAGAAAACATGCGAAGATAAAAATGTATTGAACCAGCAGCTTCGATTCTTTCTATGGCTCTTCACATTCTGAGTATGTCATGTTATACAATGGCATAAAATGCATACAAATATATATGTATATATTATATATAAATATTTCTTTTATATACAAAAATTAGTACACCAATTGGAATATTTGTTTGCCACATGCAAGCACTTATTTATATTAAGTAAAAACAGTATTGCTAAATCCTCAATATATAAATTCGTCATAGGCAACGAATAAATACAATATTGCTTTATATACAAAACTTTTAATACATTAAAAGGAAAATTGATGTTGTTCGTAATTCTTTAATAATATTTAAAATATCTCTGATTGAGGCATTATATGAAATATGGATTTGACAACTATGCAAATTCGTTGGATTATTATATTGGATAAATCCTAAAGATTCATCCCAATTTTCGTATGTACAAGAATGAGCTGAATAATACCATTAGTTACATTAACACATTTGCTGCAAGCGTCGCCGTGATATTGCCACCTTAGTTCTAGCATAGTGCGATCAATATTGTAAGGGGATGTTATATTTGTTTAATCACTTTAAATGGTTACTTTACTCTAATTAAACTTGGTTTATTAATCATAAGCTGAAACTAAAATTTATGTAGGAATATTTTATGTCTATCTCCAGTTAATAATTGATGTGATTTTATATTTCAAAAGTTAACTCTACCATTATTAATTTTAATAACAAAGTTTTTCAATAAAAATTAACAATCATCGAGTCATTTGTTTGCATATCGTATAAAAAGCAACTAACTAAACACTTGCAAAAAGCTTCATCCAAAAGTTCACGAGACAATGTAAAATATAAAAGGCTAGCATAAATCATAAAACGTCCCAAATGGAACAGTTTGTTTGATCGAGAAAAAATTGCATAATTCACCTTGCAGCAATAAAGTTCAAAGTGTTCGACTTATATTTACAGAGTCGTTCGTGACCTTTTGCTAAAAAATCCGCAATTCAATCTTTTGATGTAAATGCAAAAACTAGCAAGCGGTTATGTACATGTAAATACCAAAGATTCTTTCTCTCGATCTGACGTTTCAATCAAAGACTTCTCCGCGTGGAACTGTTTTTGTTTAGTGGCAAATGTTTTAAGAATAGATTTTGGACTGCTGTGCACGCAGTCTTTTTGAACTCAATGAGAAAAAGCAAGGGAATTGTCTTAGATTTAACGAAAGAATGAGAGAAGATAAGGAAGTTTCAGTTACTGACCTAAGTTGGGCACGGTATTGACGCAAGTAGGTTTCCCATTTTCAGTTCGGCAGTACTGGCCACTTGGACAGAGTATTGCTGTGCAACTTTGACCTATTAGCAAAGCATAGTTTGCGTTCAGATGAATAGAATTCATGTTTAAATGCAAAGGAAAATTCATGAAATAACATTTCACGTTAAATACTTGAAATTATTATACAAGAATTTTCAGGGAGCAATTTACGTGTTATGGGTAGTTAATTTTAAAATTGACGTTCGGGAAAGAAAAATCCTCGATTCATGATTTACGATGCAAATATTATCGTATCGTTGAGAAAAAGTGTAAAAGACAACTCAAATCATTCGAAATCTGACGAAACAAATCTCTTTTTAATGTTGCAAAGATTTAAGAGCTCATTGAGAAGTTTATATAACAATTTGTATGGTATTTAATTTAAGTCCATTCAATCATTTTGTTGAATTAACCATTGCGAAACTTTTTAACGTTATACGATACATTTTGTTTGTACATTTAACGAGGTAACACAAAAAATGACTTAACAAAGAAGTGTTTAGTAAGAATTGAATAGCTCCCAGTTGTACCAAATAAATTCATTAAAGTTTGTCAATAATTCTTGGACAAAGGACGAAGAAACGATACATTTAAAAACCACATTTTACTCACCTGCGTAATCTGCTTTTTTGCACGTCGGGTATCGACCACATGCTGTAGCGTCGTAACGCGTGCAAGGATCTTCAGCGATGACACAAACTTCGTTACTCAAGCAATTAATGTCTTTGCAGGTTCTTCCATACTCTGCAAAAGAAAAAAAAAAAAATTAAATGGCATCGTTTTAATTATTAACAGTCATTATATTTTGAGTAGATAGTTGTAATACAATCTGTCGTTTAAAAGTTACTTAATAAATCTTTAATATCTTTAATTATAAATAATGTAATTTCGCTCTCGAAGTAATTTCGAAACTTATTAACAACAGATGTTAATAATTAACTCATATCATTTCGATTTAAGTTAAATTAAGCGTAAACAAAATAGCTAATGCAATAACTTTTTTTTTTTTTTGGAGCTTGGTTTGATATCTTTCGGTGAGTGTTATTAAAAATAATGAGCATCTCCCGTGGGTGACTGATAAACTAATCCATTTCCGCGTCCTGCGGGTGCTACTATTCCCAATTACACAATGTTTCGTGCGCCCGAAGTGCACGGCTTTGTGCTAAGACAAACATCCTTTTTTCGTTCATAGAAACCAGACAAAAGCCGTGCTGGACAATTTAGTGTGATATTGCAAACAAAAACTTTTATACATTCCGGTTGTATCTCCGCGACAATTTCAATCAGGCCTCGTCTCAAAAAGTAGCCTCATTTTTTAACGTTAGGAAAATAAACCATTGGACATGTTTTTATGTTTATTAACTTTTCAGTTAGATCGTTGAAACGCCTTTTGTGTTAAATTGTTCACCGTAACACTTTTTAGAACGTAAACCAATTTCATTTGAAATGAAATTGCGTCGCTATGTTATAAATCACATCTTTCTGGAGTGAGGCTCAATGAAAAATTTGTATCGATTGTTTCAATGGTCTTTATTTAACGTAAACAATCGCAAAGTAAAATATCATTTCTATTTAATCTATCAACTTTATTACAAGTTTTCAGAATTATTTTATAATTCTCATTATTTACAAAATGTCAATTGAATCATAATAACAATTAAGTATGGTTGTGAATTTCGTTGCTGTTATAAAATTGATTCTTCGTTTATATATATCAAGTTTATTTTTGCTAACAAAAAAGTATGACATTTAAAAATATTACAAAGTCTGCATAAATCAATGGAATTGTCTTTCGCGAAAAAATCTGCTTTTATTTAAAATAACACGAACGTTTGGGTATTTGTGAAAGTGTAATATTCATTATCTCTGTTATATAAAATTAATGGATTTGACAATAATATACACTCTTAAAAATAATCTAGTTAGAATAAAAAGATGAAATATTTAACCCATATCTATTGAAAATGAAAGGATTTCTAATTGCAGTAAAATAATTTGTTGATTATATTTTCAGAATGAAGTAAACGACAATTATATATATATATCTCACGTAATATGTTACATAACATAAGTACAATACAATTTCTCATTTTTTTTAAACCAATAATCAAAAGTAATAATCTCTATAATGTCCAATATGAAATGCCAATCACCAAGTTTGTTCCATATCAAGCAGCTGGATTAATAGCTAATGAAGTGCTTTAATCCAGGACCTATCATTTCATTATCATTTTAAGTAAAGTTATAAATTTATGCCAGTGTTTAAAATTAGCACGAAAAATCAATATGTATTTGAATGAAGTTATGTTTTTTTTTTACAGTATAAAAATCACGTCTTTTAAATTAAATGTTAAATTAAATGTAAAACTGTATCTCATAAAGTGGAACCATTTTGTAGTCTTTCGGATGGGGTCAATTAAATGGTGTTAAGTCTCACAAAAGGGGATGAAAACGTTTTATAAAAACGCCGTAACATGTAACAAAATGTTTCGACGGAGCTATATATAGCTACAACTAATAAGTCTAAGCCTAAGGCGGGTTTGAAAAAAGAAAGTAAAAATTTTAACTTCCATATGTGCATTTAATGACTTCTTGAAACAATAGTGTCGCAAGGGCGGCCTTATTCAAACGAAATGTCATAGTTCACAAACGACAGTGATATAGAAAATCTTTTGCCTTTTGCCAAGAGCTAAGCCATAAAAAAAAAAAGGTCGTCTATCATAGTTTATTTCCATTTTATTACGTCAGCAGTCATCTCTTGTTCCATGAACTAGCACCATAATAAAAATATCACATCGACCGGATTGGCGAGCGTTATGATGCATTTATGTCCCACCTTGCCACCTTTGAATTAACATCGTAACGTGATAATGCCGCTATTCGTAATTCTATTTGATCAACCTCGTGTAACACCATCGATTCTCAATTACTGACTTTAGTATCGGCGCTCTAATACATTCAGCAGCCCTGTTCTAAGAACTCATTACATCGTCTTGACGTCCCTATTTTTTTTAATGAAAAAAAAAAAAAAGACTTGAAAATGTACTGCCAACGGTTTAATTGAATAACCTCCCGAGGAGAGAGACTGTCTTCAAGGGATGCCGGAGGCTTCACAAAACGACTACAATAACATCGATTTCCAAATTGAATTTTCACCACAGTTAAGGAATTTTTTTCCCAATTTTTACGTAGTTCAAACGTTTCAAACGTTTATTTTATGAACGAATTTTATTTTTATACAACTACTATTTTGAAAAGGGTATTTTTTTGTAACAATAAAAAATACTGTTAATCGACAATCTCTAGAAACATTGAAGATCATTTCCCAACAAACAAAGCGATATATTTGTT
>JABFQA010003163.1:0-10142 GCA_022817065.1 Probaryconus sp. ZL-2020
AGAATTGAATTAATGAAAAGTTTGGACGCAAAATATAAAAATTTAAATGATGTTTGAAAGAAAAAGTTGAAAATTTCTATAGATATTCTTTGTCGGATCATTTTAGCACAACTGTATATTTTGGTATTCTGAGAGTAATTTTTATGAACTTATTCTTCACTGTATAAATTGCGTATGTTTATATATATATATACAAAGTTAATAATCTTTTTACATTTTCTATCGTGTACATAAAATTATTGATGTATTATATATATTCATTCCACTTCATTCCAAGTGTCATTCCACTAATTACATAACAAGATGATTTATTATTTTTTTGCTAATATACTGCTAGCTCCAATTATAATTTGCATTTATTTTTACAGAATGTACAAACGCATATTATATTTATGTATACAGATAAAAAATATATCATAGTTTTCTGTTAAAACACATTTAAAAATTGTGTTATCATAAATGTAGCAGCTTTATTTATGATGGTTACTTCGTCAAAAGTTAATGTGCATCGAATGATTATTATTTACATCTGACAAAATAAAATGTACAGTTTTAACGATGCTTTAAGCGAATTAATTTATTTCTCTGTCCAAAAAAAACCATTAACAATGGATAATAAGAAAATCTAATTTTCTATTGATATTTTACAATTTGGCGTGTGAGGAATTTGAAATTTTGTTCATAATTGCCAGTGACCCAAGGTGCCGATTTTCATAATGCCAAACCGGAACTTTTTATCCGGACGTGAAAAAAAATGGCTTTCGGTTCATTAGCGATATTGTATAATAGCGAGGCCGAGGGCAATGAAAGTCGTGGTATGAGGTCGGCGGCAAAATGGGGCACGCGAGTGAGCTGGGTCCGCTGTAATGATGCCCCTCTCTCATTCCTTCTCTTTCTTCTCTCTCTTTTTTTTTTTTTTTTTTCCTCTTTCCTTACACACAGGCACAAAAGCGTACACCTGCGTGAGCGCACGGAGAGGTGGCATTTACGTGCAGGTAAGTAACTCACTGAGGCCCCACTCCAGGCCCAAGGGGGGGACCCGGGGTCACATTCCAAGATGGCTGTGCCTGAGGAATGCAGTGGGTGCCCCCTGAGACGCCCGCTTCCCTCCCTTTTTTATTAATCAGTTCGATTGATCTGGCACTAAGCTAACCAGGTGCAGGGTCTCCCGACGGAGGTGTAAGGCCCCGCGAGGCCCAATTCTCTATCGCTCGGCCATCCGGGACCAAAAATCAGAGATGGATACCAACTGCCTGGTTGGATTCCAAGGTTCTCAAGGCCTTTATCTTCCGGAACTTGGACGTTCCGGAAGATAATGCCCACGCAAAAGCATGCCACTGGCCCATCATCCTGAACGATGTCTCACAGGGATATCTCTGAGGTAACGAGAGAGAATGAGAAATTGTTTGATATACGTCAGATCGTGTTTCAATAGTTCCGTGCTCTAATGACAGCGGCATTTTAAATTCAGTACGTTAGGGATTAAAAGTGATAGTGTTAAGATGAAGAATATAGAATGTTGAAGGGATACGATCAGTGATGATAATTAGAAAAACTTGAGGATGAACAAGTTTTTGCATTTATTGCAAGATGATTGCTTAGAAGAGTTTTTTTATATATATATATATTTTTTTCTTTTCTCGATTAGATTATAGAACTTTAGAGGAAACTTCCGGTCATCAAGTTTTACTTATAATTTTAGTCATTTATTGAAGAAAAGTAAAAATTCAAATATGCATGTGAATTTAATTTCTTTTGAAATTAAATGATTGGATTTAAAGATGTTTCATCATATTGTTTATGAATTTTTGTGATTTGTTCAAAGAGCAATTTTGGAAGCATCTAACTTAGTTTTGAATAGAAAAGAATAATATATGAAAATATAAAGGTGTATTTTATTTTAGGTGGAGCCTGAAGGTTCGTCGGCCCTGGCAGCCGGATCTCGGGCTCTGTTCCTGGAGACGGTGCGACGGAGTAATGCTGCCTGTCAAAATGGAGATTATTCTTTAGCAGCAACCTTGTACACAGAAGCTCTTGCCCTAGATCCTTTGAGCCACGTCCTGTATTCTAATAGATCTGCAGCACGACTCAAAATGGGCATGTTTGCTTTGGCTTTGCAAGATGCTGTTAGAGCTACAGAATTAAGTCCCCAATGGCCTAAAGTACGATAAAAATATATCATTCATATATTTTTTTTCTTAGATGCAGAAAATAATTCACAATTCATTCACAACATTTTAGCATTTCTATTTCAGAACACACTGTAAAATAGAAATTCTAATATAAAATTTGTTTTTTTAAATTATTATACAATTCTAATAAAGATAATTTTATAGGCATACTACCGGCAGGGTGTAGCTCTACAATGTTTAGGTCGCTACGGAGAAGCGCTAGTCGCTTTCAGCGTAGGTTTGGCTCGAGATCCATCGAATTCTCAACTGTTATCGGGCCTGGTGGAGGCCTCTTTGAAGTCACCCTTAAGGGTCACATTGGAACCAACTTTCGAACAATTGCGCGCGATGAAACTGGACGAGTCTCCCTTTGTAGTCATCTCTGTAGTTGGTCAAGAGCTTTTAGGCGCAGGGCAATATCGAGCCGCTGCTGGTGTATTAGAGGCTGCTCTCAACATTGGCTCCTGTAGTCTCAAATTAAGAGGTTCAGTATTTTCAGCGCTGTCCAGTGCTTATTGGGCCCTTAATTCTCTGGATAAAGCTATAAACTATATGCAACAAGATTTAGGTAAATTTTTAAACTTGTTCCTCAAATTATTACTTAATTTCCTTTTGTTAACAGTGTATTTAAAAATTTCTTTAGCTTACAAATTTCAATTGACATCTTATATTTGTAGAAGTGGCAAGGTCATTGGGAGACACACAGGGCGAATGTCGTGCTCATGGAAATTTGGGCTCTGCCTATTTTAGTAAGGGTAGTTACAAGGAAGCACTCACGGCTCATAGGTACCAACTGGTTCTGGCGATGAAGTGCAAGGACACACAAGCTGCGGCTTCAGCACTCACCAGTTTGGGCCACGTCTACACCGCAGTTGGGGATCTGCCAAATGCGTTAGCTTCCCACAAGCAATGCGTTCAGCTCGTAAAACAGATGGGAGATCGTCTACAAGAAGCACGAGAAATTGGTAACGTTGGAGCAGTTTATTTAGCTATGGGGGAATTCGAAAGCGCCGTCGATTGTCATACGCAGCATTTGAGAATAGCTAGAAGACTTGGAGATCGAGTGGAAGAAGCTAGAGCTTTTAGTAACTTGGGCTCATCTCACCATTATCGACGGAATTTCGGCCAGGCTATGGTCTATCACGAAAACGTACTTAGAATAGCTCAAGAACTTGGCGATAAAGCTATTGAAACCAGAGCTTACGCTGGATTAGGACATGCAGCGAGGTGTGCAGGTATGGAAAAATAAAATAAAAAATTTATACAAATAAATGAATAAATAAAATCGTATATCTCGTTGCAAATGGATTAATTATTTTTAATTTTCAGGTGATTTAAGTCAAGCAAAACTTTGGCATCAGAGGCAACTCGATGTGGCTTTAACGACAAAGGACAAAGTTGCCGAAGGAAGAGCTTGCAGTAATTTGGGCATCGTCTATCAACTGTTGGGGGAACATGATGCTGCTTTAAAATTACACCAAGCACATTTAGGAATAGCTAGAGCTCTGTCGGATAAAGCTGGTATTGGAAGAGCTTATGGAAATATTGGAAATGCATATAATGCGTTAGGCTATTACGAACAAGCTATAAAGTATCACAAACAAGAACTGACCATTAGTAAAGAGGTTTACATTGATTCTAAATTTTATAATCTTATTAATAACGCAATAATTTTAATAAGTAACTAAAATTTATAATTTGTTCCTTTTTATTCGCAGGTCAATGACAGGAGTTCAGAAGCCAGTACACATGGAAATTTAGCAGTGGCTTATCAAGCGGTTCAAGGTCACGAGGCAGCACTCAGGCATTACAAGGCCCACTTGGCTATTACAAGGGAACTTAAAGACACAGTTGGCGAAGCTTGTGCTTTGCTCAATCTCGCCAATTGTCTTTCGTCAAGAGCCAAGTTTGAGGAAGCTGTGCCATATTATGAAAATTATCTGATGTTGTCCCAAGAATTACACGATGTGGAAGGTGAAGCTAAGGCTTGTCACTTTTTAGGATATGCTCATTATTGTTTAGGTAATCACCGAGAAGCTGTTAGATATTACGATCAGGATTTGGCATTAGCCAAAGATTTACAGGACAAGTCTAGAATGGGAAGGGCTTACTGTAATTTAGGCCTGGCACACCTCGCCTTGGGGAATTTGGACACCGCTTTAGAATGTCAAAAATATTATTTAGGTAATACGAAATTTTGACTTTATAATAATTATTACTATAACTACGATTTCATTAATTTTGATATTTTAACAGCAATAGCACATATGACCAAACATATAGCAGGCAAGTTTCGCGCTTTAGGAAATATTGGAGATTGCTTGTTGCGTCTCGGGGAAACTGAGGAAGCCATAAAAATGCATCAACGGCAATTGAATTTAGCCAGGCAAGCTGGGGACAGGAGTTTAGAAGCCGCAGCTTATGGAGCGTTAGGCGTCACTCATCGAGCAATACAAAATTTGGATAAAGCTTTAGGGTTTCATACTCAAGAATTAACACTGAGACAAGAATTAGGAGATTTACGTGGCGAATGTCGAGCGCATGGAAATTTGAGCGCGGTTCACATGGCACTAGGCCAATACACGCATGCCATTAAATGTTATCAAGAGCAATTAGAAAGGGCTAAAGAATTATCAGATTCCTCGGTGGAAGCGCAAGCTTTAGGAAACTTGGGAATAGCTAGATTTAATATGAGCCATTACGAAGATGCAATAGGATACTTTGAACAACAGTTGGCGACTTTGGAACCACTGACCACTGGAACATCAGTTTTAGATAAGGCAAGGGCACTTGGAAATTTAGGTGATTGTTACGAAGCCTTAGGGGATCCAGAAGAAGCAGTCAAATGTCACGAGCAACAACTTGGGGCAGCTACAAGGTTACGATGTATCAGAGAACAAGAAAGAGCTTACAGAGGTCTCGGTAGAGCTAAAGAGGTACTAGGAAATTTGCAGGAAGCTCTAGTTTGTTTCGAAAAACGTTTAGTCACAGCTCATGAAATGGACAACCCAGAAGCTAAAGGCGCAGCTTATGGAGACTTGGGTATGTTGATTAATTTACCAAATTTTTTAGAACATATAAATGTGACATTATTTTTTATATTACAGGAAGAGTTCATGCTGCTCTAGGAAATCACGAACAAGCAGTCAGTTGTTTAACTCACCAATTGGCATTAGCGCGTGATTTAGGAGATAAAGCAGCCGAAGCAGAAGCTGCAAGTGGACTCGGTGCTGTACATTTGTTAATGAATGATCCTAGTGCAGCCTTAAAACATCATCAATTGGAATTGAGCATAGCTGAAGATTTAGATACAGCAGGACTCCAGGCTAGAGCTTGTGCAAACTTAGGTGCAACGCAAGAAGCTTTGGGAGAGCTTGAGGAAGCGGTTAAACTTCAAGAGCAGTCTTTGAGTCTGGCGGCAGCAGCAGGCGATCAAGTTGCTCGAGCACTGGCTTTCTCCTGTTTAGGAAGATTGCATCATTTACGAAATGACTTACCCAGAGCATTGAGTTATCTTCAATCTGGACTATCTTTATCAGAAGGATTAGGTAGAAGAGAAGAAGCTGCCAGATTGAGGCATCGTTTGGGACTCGTGCATTGGGAAGCTGGAGAAACTTTGCTTGCTTTGGAGCATATGGAGAAAGCAGCTAATTTGTTAGAGTCTCTTGATTCCACTTGTACCATCTCAACGTTTGTAAATAGTGGCCAACCAACGAAAATGGAATTATTGTCAGAGACTTATAAAATGTTACAGAAAGTTTTGATTAGTTTGAGCAGACCAGAAGAAGCATTGAATTGGGCTGAAAGATCAAGGAGATCGAAAAGAATTTCTTTAGAAGATGCTACGCATTATTCTGAGATTATCGACAGACAACGAGACATGATATTGTATTACAGGTAATTGTAAAAAATTGTGATAATATTTTAATTCATTTGCTTTAATTTACGTACTTGATTGTTTCTTTTTAATTTCTCTTTTATTTTTAGTGAAATTGATAACGAATTGTACTCGTGGTGCCTCGCCCCAGGTCGTGGACTTCTTAGATTCCAGTCGATTAATTTAGGTGACGGAATGAGTTTGGAACAACGAGTATTCCAAGCACGCGAAGCTCTTTTAGGAGAATCAAATGACAATATAGATGACTGCACTAAGATACCAACTAGAGGACATCATCTAAATGCCAGCTCTTATAGTCTCAGTAGCTTGTTTAGCGTTGGATCCGTTAGTTCCCGAGCTGGAAGTGCCAGATGGGTTAGAACAAAAAGTGGTGGTTGCACGTGGCAAACGCCACCAGCAATTCAATCTCTCTACGATCTTCTCTTAACGCCATTTGAAGATTTATTACCACCCACTAGGAAAGAGCTAATAATGGTTGTTGAAAAATCATTATACTTAGCACCAATTCCTGCGTTACAATCTAGTATGACTGAAGAGTATCTTTGCGAGAGATTTTCACTGTTGATGGTTCCCTCATTGTCAGCTTTAAGGAGGAGAACAAGAGTTCCTATGCCTGAGGGCAATGCCACGGTGGCTGCGTTAGTAGCTGGAAATCCTGTGTTACCTGAAAAAATTAGAGAGGAATACGGTTGGGAGGAAAGTGTATCTTCTGCGGATACAGAAGCTGGAATTGTCGCGGAACTTTTGGAAACTAGACCAATAGTTGGTACGTACAAACAACAACAACAACTTAAGAAAATAAATTTGTGATATGATTTAATAATTAGAAACATTGTTGACTTTGAAAATTGTTTACAGGTTCCGAAGCTTCGCGAGGCGCAGTTTTGAAATCCCTACCAGATGCAGAGTGCGTACATTTGACTGTACCAGTGTTATGGGATTCAACGAACATTGCCTTAAGTGCAGACAAATGTGAAGAACCGAATGAAAGGCCAGAATATTTATTAACACCATCAGAGATAGCAAAACAGAGATTGACGGCACGTCTTGTAGTTATATCTAGTGGACATTATTGGAATGGTGGTTGCGGAGGAGAAGGAGATGCTGCTTGTCACGCAAATGTTACTGTAGATGGAATTGAAAGACTATCTAAAACTCTGTTAAATGCTGGGGCACAGTGTGTACTGATTGGAATGTGGCCTGTGCCACCTGCAGCTGGAAGTATCTTGCTGAGAGCATTTTACAGTGCAATGTTACAAGGTGCTAGAGCGTCTAGAGCTTTAGCAGAAGCCATGCAAACTGTCCAACATACAAGGCATTTTGCTCATCCTGCTAATTGGGCTGGTTGGTTACTGTTGGGCAGTGACTCAAGACTGTCTAATAAAGTATGTCTTGTATTATTATTTAAAATATAATATATAATATTTATGATTATTAAATTTAATGAAATATTTTATTATAATTTTTAATAATTCTTAATTTTATGTTTGTTTTTAGGTGGCACTTATGGGCCAAGCTTTAGCCGAGTTACTAAGAGGTGGTCCGGAACAATGTCGAGATGCACTGCGTGTTACTTTGCATTTAGTTGAGAAGTCATTGCAACGAATTCATTGTGGGCAAAAGAACGCAATGTATACCACCCAAAGGAGCATAGAAAACAAAGTGGGATCTGCCACTGGCTGGAGAGAGTTGTTAATGTCTGTAGGCTTCAGATTTGAGCCAGCCGGAAATGGCATCAGATCATCAGTATTTTTCCCTCAGAGTGATCCAGAAGAGAGACTGACTAGATGCAGTGCAAGCTTACAAGCTTTATTGGGACTGGGCCCAGCATCTCTTCATGCACTCGTGAGACTGTTACAGGTAAGTCACTGTTACATAAGTGACATTTATTAATTTCGAATAAACAGAATTTCTAATTCGTGGAAATCATTTTAAAGGCTCCAGAAGCAGCAGAAGATGTGATCGCAGCAATGAGAAGAGCCAGCTGTCTGTCGGAAGGCCAAGAATTGACTTTACCTGTTCGAGTTTGGAGAGCATGTGGATCCCATGAATTATTTGCGAGTTTAGGATTTGATTTAATGGAAGTAGGTCAATCAGAAGTAACTTTGAGAAGTGGAAGACAAGCTTCGCGAAGAGTCATTCAATTCGCTTTACAAGCACTTCTTGCATTATTTGGTAATTATCAGACATTGTTATTTCCTTGATAATAATTGTTATTTCGATAGAACATACTTTATACAAATTTTTCATTGCTTTTAGACACGCAAGAAGCACCAAAGAATCTTAGTCTAGATTCCAGCAGTTCAATGGAGAGTTTAGCTTCTGTTGCTCAATTGGAGAAGAGTATAGCAGATAGGCCGAGATTGGGTGGAGCATTCGCCAGCTATGTAAGGCATCGAGGAGAGCCAGATGGAAAAACTACTGAGACACCCAGTCTTTCAATGTCACAACAGATTGGTAAAAATGGAGGAGGTACTGTAATAGATGTTTCATTTAATTGTGTTCGTTATTCCAAATAAAGTACATATTATATTAATCATCGTATATTTCTCATAGGAGAATCAGATACAGCCTTCACTCCAAGTCCACCTATGGCTTTAAGCATCAATCATCAAGCTCGCATTAGGAATATTTATACCGACCAAAGTGCAAGGCCAGGATCAAGTTCCAGTAGTTCTGTAACTGATTGGGACAATGGTCACGCGACTGTTTTGCGAAGACAAACATTACCGCCTGCCGTGTTAGAAAGACTGAGTGTTAGGACAGAAGTGGGCCAGTCTCGGAAACCACACCATAATGTCTCTCCAGCATCAACTTCTTCCAAAGAAGAAATTCAACAACAAAAGGAAAGCCATTCCCAAAATGTAGACTCACATCCATATAATTTAAGAAACTTAGCAACATCATTGACCAGTTTAACACGCGAGCTTACGCCTTCAATTTCTGAGGTCTACCATGAGAGAAATCTAGGATTGGGATTGGCACCATCTTTGTCAAAATTACTTGAGGAAGTCGGTACAAGCTCTGAGAACGAACAGGGGCCAATTTCTAGAAATAGCCATCACAGCCAAACACAAAATTGGCTACAAAATGAACCTGAATTGTGTAGGAGGGATGAAGCTGATGGAAGATCTATTGCAGAATCACAATGTAGCGCCACAAGTTCTAACAAGATTCATAGAAAAGCGCCAGCACCTCCAGTATAAATTAATACTCCAGTATAAATCAACATATATATATATATATATATATATGGAAGCTGAAAATATGAGAAATGATTGTGAATGAATAAGTACAAAAGATAACTGTCAATGTTAAATAATAGCTTGAAAAATTAGTACCTTAAGTGTTATTATGTATTCTTGTATTAAGCTTGAGGTATACTTTAGACTGTGTAATTAGTTAATTATAATTATGATAAAGTACGAAAGACTTTTTTTATTGTAAAAGATGAATAAAATATATTTCATTAAGATTCAAAATATTTTAACTCTAAACCCTTCATGATATTTCTCGAAAATAAACATGAAGGATTAATAGCGTTTGTAAATGCATTTGTAGACAATTAACTACAAAATTTAATACAATTTCAAATGACCAGTAATTTTATCTATTTTTTTAACCGATGACGGTCCAATTGCACAAACAGTTTTACTTCCTTGTGCTATCTGCGTACGACCTGCATCACATATTACATTTGTCAACAAACCTGCTGCATTGGCTGCCTTTTGTAAATTTAACAGTTCCTCTTCACTATCCACCTACAAAACAAATATTTAAATTTATAATAAATATGTTCCTTAAGTTATATAAATGTAATAAATAATAGGAGTATAAAATACTTTGAGTGTAATTTTTGCTTGTCCGTGGCGTTCCCATGATCTTAAAACATCTCTATGTTTTAACGCAGACTTGTATGCTCCAATAGCAGCATGTGCGCATTGTGCAGCAATTTTTCCTTTTCCCATTTTTAAATCTGTTCTGATAAGAAAAACTAATTTTTGCTCATCATCAGCAAATCCCTAAAATTGAAAATGACATTAAAGCCAATGTACTGTTGGTAAATTATTTTC
>JABFQA010003164.1:0-10142 GCA_022817065.1 Probaryconus sp. ZL-2020
TTACTAACAAATTACTATTTGCAAAAATTATCACAACTATCATGTTTTTACTTAACACAATAATTGTACGAAAAAAAAAAACTGAAAATGTTTTACAAAATCTTGATTATGAAAATTTTATGTATTTATTTGAAAAACTGAGAATTGTTGATAGTCAAAACTTCACTTTATCAGAGTTAACTTAAGAAACCGCTTTGAATCGAGAGATTGTTTAACTGGCGTTTATAAAATTTAATAAATTTTAATTCAGATTTGCAAATTAAGATTAATAAAGTTTTATAAAGATAAAGTGCAGGTCACTGAACTCCCAACGAAGTAGAAAGTCTTGGAAATGTCAGGGCAACAGAGGGGAAAGTGACAGTAGTTCACCAAAGGTTCTCTGCGGCCTTTCAATCTCGAAAGATCTGCCAACGAATTTGCATCTCACAACAGCAGCGCTTTATTGCGAATATTGAAAAACCAAAAGCACGCGTACGAATTTGCAAAAACATTAACAAATACATGACATCTCATTGAAAATGATTATTCCTTCGTAAGGAAAGAAAAAAAGGACCTCTTCTTGTTTGGAGAACGGAAGGCCTTAGGAAACCGGAAGTGTCACTTAAGCGCAGCGCGAAAATTTAAAAAGTTTTATTGGTACTTTATCAAAGTACTTACCGGCGAGTAGGTAAATTGATCCTAAGAGAAATATCAACTTCGGCGACATGATCGTCGTCGGTACAGAATGCGTCTGAATCAGCCGCGCCCTCTTACCCCTCTATATGAGCACCACCACTCCTTAACAAATCTTCAGGTGTACTTTCACCTTCTGCAAAGTGCTGCCACCTTATTTAATAGAAGAAGAAGGAAAATCATACAGCATCAACGAGCATTTTGGTACTGAAAAGTGCTTCATCCATGCTAATATCTATCATAGGAACAATCTCTTCACTTTTCCAAAGTTTGACCCAATTCTTTAGTATTCCTGGATGTTCTGTTAGCAACAAAGATTTCGAAAATGACGATTTCTAGAATCGTCCATTTATATGCAAATCGTCATATTCCACGTTATTTTCATATCATTTATTTAAGAAATCATCTGGATGAATTGACAATTGAGAGTAACTTTATTCAAATTTATGCTTTTTTAAAAAAAATGAATGGACTTAATTTTGCCATATCAATGGAATAATCGTTGTTAAGGAATAAGCGGAATTACTCCATTTTTTCAAACTACCCTGTTTTATCCAACTTTTCCCTTGATGAACATTTTGAAGACGTTACAGTCTAATTACTCTTTCTAAAGAAATCAGATCGTTTTTTTTTTTTTTTGTTTTTGAGAGAGAGTTTATGTTTTTTGAAGATTTTTCGAATAAATCTGTCAATTTACGTAGAATCCTCATTATATTTTCGTTGTAAATTAAAAGAATCTTTAAAGAACTTGCGTAATCAACGCTATCTGTCCTACATAGAGTTGTAGCTAATGTCTTCGATCTATAAATTAAACGATTTGTACGGAAAGGTTATCTTGTCAGCGAGGAAAACTGTGATTGGAATGCGATATTCGGATTTTAGCTGTCTTTTTATCGCGAGCTCCCGCTAGATCTTGGAGAGCAACAAAGCAATTGAGAATGTTAAAGGAATGGATTAGCAAGCTCTATCGAATCGATTAATTTTTATCGATCAAATGAAATAGTTTTGATTAAAATATTGCTGGATGAACAGTGGTTCGAAGTCATTTATCTTCTCGATATTACGTTATACAAATTAGATGCATGTAATAAGTTACGACGGTTTTTTAATTAACAGAATTATTTTATCTCATACCTCTGAAGATTCAAAAATAGTCTGCACAAATGAGATAAATGAAATAACGTAATATAATAATTACTTTGCAGGGGAAAAAAATTGTTGTTTTTAAATTATTTAATAACGAAACATGATCTTAAATACGTGTAATAATTCATAAGATTATTTCATAAAATCTCTTCTGTTTAAATAATTCAAATACAGTTATATTAGTATTTTACTTCCTGTTCATCCAATGTGTCAATTTGAAACAGTTACAAGCACTTTTCTTTGCTTACAAGACATTTGGAAGTTTCATTGGAAATCATCAATCAATTACAAATCTTTTGCAATAATTAAAAGTAATATATGTAATAATGCAACAGGATATATCCCAAGATTTGAATAAATCATTTTTTTCAGTAGATGAATATTAAACTGTGTCAGATGTATTCTGTTACACTTGAAAACCGTTAGATACTGTTAGTTTTAATCATTTTCACATTTGACACTTTATGAATTGTTTTAAAAATTTATTATTTTTGTAAATGATGTACAATTTGTTAGGACAGATTTTCTGTGAATATATTAAACAAAATTAACGATTAGCGTAACTCGATTTTTCCGTGTGAAACATCAAGTGTCTATCGTCGATCAAAGTGTTGTCAAATAAATTCCGCCCACGTAACGGAAGAGGGTTACTTTATATGACAAGCGTCATGTCGACGACGTGAATTTCACCTTGACCGTGTTCAGGTCATTGTCCAGCTTCTGGGTCCCCGTTGATTGGACATTAGCTTTCGATACATATTTGCGTTTCAAAACCACCGAAGCGAATTCCATTCTGACCGCATTTTCTTAACTAGAACAGAATAACTTCCACAAGAAATCATTCCTCAAACTTTCATGCGCGTACATGCTTTGGTACATGCAAAACAAATTTTAGTAAAATATAATAATCTATAGATTGTTATATTTTACTAAAATCTATAGATTGTTATATTTTACTAAAATTTGTTTTGCACAATGTTTTGTTGAAGTAAAATATTTTTACATATTTTATGATAATCTTTTGAAATCTGTGTTAATAATATAAATTGTAACATTTGATATTAAGTGAATGATGAAGAGTTTGGAAATTTTAAATTGCTGCCTCTGAGATATTTTATTTAATACGGTGCATGAGTGATTTCAATTTCAATCTACGTAATTTTGTGTAATTGAAATTGAATACACTTGGCTGAAAAGAAACGATGTACGAGTTGCCGAGACGATCCAACAGGTTGGAACCAAAGGCTACTTAAGACGCGCGGGTGTTGCCACTCGATAAATGTCAGTTGTCAACCGGCTTTGAAACTGCACCTCTTTCCTGGCGTTGTCCTTTAACACAATAACGTGAACCTCCTTTACTAATTAACGCGAACCTCTTTTCCTTCTGTATAAATTTTTTTTTTTTTTTTTACAAATGAAATTAAATTGATTGATTTTTAGTAAAATAAATACAACCAATTCTTATACAGAGTCTACTACAAAGTATTATTAATTGACAAAGTTACGATTTGCTTATTGCTTTTATAAACTACGAGAGTAGCACAGTCGTAATTATTAATATCACACTACACCTCACATTAAGTATTTTTAAATGTGTATTTGTGAAAGTATGTCAAATGATGCTTTTACATTTGTTAAAACTATCATAATAATATTACTTAATATATTTATATTTAAAACTCAAATAACTTCATTTCCAATAATAAAATGTCTTCGATCAAATGCAAACCCTATTAAAGTTTGTTAATGATGGACTTTTCAAACATTATATCAATTTATTGAAATTCGCAGTGATAAATGTGAAATTTAGATTAATATAAAATTAACGTCGATAGGCCTGTATGTGTTTAATTGATAATTAAACAAATTTCTCTAATCATTAAAGAAAGTTATTGTTTATAACATTTTCCTCGTATCAATTAATTTCTGCAAGAGAAATAGAAATTTTATTATAACATTCCAACGCCTTTTAAAGCACTTCTTATTTCAGTTGTCATTGAAAAACTTACGACGCTGGCAAAATATAATTTCTCATCGATCAGGTCAATAAAAAATAAGAAGAAAAAAAATTGTCTAACCCAAAATTTTTTCCTTTCATATGATTATTCCTTTAACTGGAATATTTTTAATTATAATATTAACGACATGAATTAACTCTAAGCGAAAGTATAAATAATAACTTATGGAGAATCTTAGTGGAAGCAGATAGTGAGAGTAGAGACAGAATAGATTCGGACAAAGACTAATACAAATCATTATTAATCTGCATTCTCATTATTTGCCTTTCACTATTTTCTTTTCTTTTGTGGGGGCATTTGCATCCACCTTCAGCTTTCTGTTGGCGAAAAAACGTGTGAAGATTTATGTCGAAGAAGGGCTTTAGGTGGTGTAAATATAAATTGCCGATGTTGCCACTGACCTCTTGGAGACTTATCTTGTCTGAAATGCACTTGGCGCCAGTGTGACCAGACATTACGTAGGCAAATGTGGCCAAAACTCGATTGCGACTTTTTATTTATTTGCACAACAGAATGAAATTTTCTTTGACTTATTATCCAATTTAATATTCAAAACTGCAATTCTGTAATTGCGAAAAACATAAGAGCAGAATAAATTGTATGTTGATTGCGAAAAAATTACAATTTAATATTTACATACGGGAAAAGTGGGGATGAAGAAAAAGAATGCAAAAAAATTCTTGTTCTTCGTTAGATGAATCAAAAATTCAACAAAGATAGAAATAGAAGGAAATAAATGAATTTAGATTCTATCCATTTTCATGAATTATTCGTTTTATCAGTTACTCAGTAGATCTATTCGAGAAGTGTCAGTAAGACGTTATCATTTAATTTGCATTAACATTCCGATACAGGAATTCAGTCTCTTTCACTATTATTTTATTTATAAGCATTTTATAGTTGAAAGAAAAAATTCCCCATTTTTCTGATATTGAAATATACATACTGACATACCAAGTCTAGATTACCGATGCATACATTATTAATTGAATTAAGTTTGTGCGTTGCCTGATATTATTATTATACTTTTAATATATGAACTTCATTGAGAAGTAGAATAAATGTTATAGAAAATTTTAAATATTTATGAAATATTATAACAATTTAGCAGTCTAATTTAGTTCATTAATTAAGTTTACATTTTCAGCACGCAACTATTACGTAAAAATAATTTTAAAAAGAAAGTTTACAAAATTAAGTAATTGTTTAAAGTATGTAGCTAAAATTATTGCTATGTGAAAAGATAAATCGTGAGCAAATAAATTTATAAAAATTATAAGAAGTGGGTGGGATACTTTTTATTGTCTTGAGTGCGTCGTACAAGAGTCACACTTTCGTGGAAATGTACGTCGAAAACAATGATCATTAATTCTTAAGGCGATCGATACAACGGTAAAAATATACATAGAAACTTTGTATGTAACGGATATTAAGCACGTAATAATTGATTGATATTTATCGCGACACATCTGAATGTCATATGTTTCGTCACGAAATAAATTATATATGAATTATTCACCACGTTTTCAAATATGAATTTTTTTATTGAGAGGAACTTTATATTTCAACAGAAAAATCATTTTCCTACAAAATTATTTATATTTATATTTAAATACATTTTAAAGTATCACCGTGAATTAAAAAATGTACTCACTCATTTTAATAAATTTCACTGCATTTGCAATACAATTCATTCTTTTACTTTTGATCACTGAAAAATATTAAACATTTACAATGAACACTGACAATAATGCAGTGGTCTGAATTCAACCCTTGATATTTTGCAAACCACAATATAAATGAGAGAATTTCACATATTTTATGATTTGTATTTTTATGTATTTTCCGGAGAAATGATTATTTTACAGTGAGCCCTGCAACAAATAACCATAACAAAAAGTAAAACATTTTACATAACAACAATAATTCATCGATAATAATAATTCAATATAATATATTATACAAAAATAATATACAGTCTTATTTAATCTGTTACATTGAAGAAGTATTGCGTAAGGCGAGTCAATGGGAGTCAGAAATACAAACTGTGATCTTTGGTATATACTTTTATTATGAGGCGTAAAAAATGATAAAGGTTGAATCGTCTTAACAAACCGTCGAGAGGTATAAAACGTTTCGTGTGGCATGTTCCAATCATCCAATAACACATGATGAAGTGACTTACGCTCGCCGTTTCACTAGAAATCTTTGACATTTTAAAATAACATTTAGTACGCGCATAAGTCATATCGATGGCTGTATCAATGATAATAAAAAGAAATTTATATTTGAAAAAGTTGAGATAATGCTGAACCGATTATGTGTGCTTTGAACATTTTTTCGTCGAGCAACTCGCCGTGAAAAATTCACAATCGTCCGTTGTATTCAGCGTCGAGATTTAGACAGCTTTATTAACTTGTTGCATTATTGCTACAGTAATTGCAATTGTTTCGTTCGACGATAGTTCAACTCAAATAAGTTAAAGCGACCGAGAGTTTATAGATTCTCAGAACATTTCGTTATTAATGACTTTATTGTAATGTAATTATGATGTTTACAAGGTTCAAATTATGTGCAATGGTTTAGGAGTGAAATGATTTCTGTAGCCTAGATAAATGATGTCTAATAATTAATTTCAGATTGCCTTTTCAGTATAATCACTTTAATCTCAGTCGAAGATTAAAGCTTTAATCGAAGTTTTTTTCGACGACTGAAAACAAGAAATTTAAATCTATGTCAAAAAACAAGTTTTTTAATGACATCCTTAATGTTAGAGGTAATCTAAAATTTTAATAGTTTTTCGCTTAGTTAATCTTCCTTTTCTCTCAGCATCATGTTTATCGAATATGTCAAAAATTACTGACCTGTAAATTCACATAAAATGTTAATTAAAGAACATGTTCATAATATTAGGAAAATTATCTCTCTTTCGTGTATCCATCGTTATAATTTAAACGATATTACAGAAAACAAATAAAAGGCTTGAATGCAATATCATTAAAGTTTACTAAGAGAACATCTAAATCGTCATGTAGTATGTGAATAGAGAAATTATGTAATTATACATATGGATAGAAATTATGTTACAATTTATTATACTTTATTATTTTCAATGATTAAAATTTTAGTGTACAAAGTGGATATCTACTCAGCGAAACATTGGACGTAACGTCCAAGGAAACGTAAATAGAAGTTTAATCGTATTTAGATGACAATTTGTTAGCATAACTTCAACTTTTAACCGAATAATTTATGAAGTTTGATGAGTACTTTACTTTCAGCGTAAATTCTTTTTGACTTGAAAGGATTTCATAATTAAAAATTTATAAGGTGTACATTAAGTTCAACAATAATTCTGTTGAAACTTAAAATATAAAATAAAGCAAAGTAGAAGCATTCGAAAAGCTTAAAATTAATATGACATGGTTTAATGTACATTTTAAAATTAAATTATCATTCGCGTTGATACGCTTAAAATTGACATCTCTTTGTTCGCTTTAAAAATGGATAAAAGAAAATGACATTTATGTCAGAGTAGTACTGATGTAAATTTTATGCTGCTCATCATTGTTCACGAACGAAGTAACGGGATATTTTTCCACGTTCGGCGTTGCGACAGCGCAACATTATCTTCTCTGAGGTCGTGGACATCCACAACACCTTGGCAACAGTAGTAACGGATTGAAGCTGTCGACAGCCTGTCAATGAGCTTGAAAAATGTACTCGTGTTTTGTTCTCCTCTCGTTTTTAACGATCCTCCTGACTAAATTTATGGTGAGCGTATTGTGCAACCCTCTTTAACAAAGAAACTATATGGAATTCGCATTTCGTTGTTAGTTTGCATATCCTCGTATTGGAATTCCTAGGGTGAACATTTAAGAAATTTACATTCATAGTTAATTCATACAAATTCTTATAAATTTATGTGTGTATGTTAATTTAATGGTAATAATTGATTTAAAAAAAAAAAAAACAAATCCTGAACAAAAACGAACATAAAAATCTTACGATCGAGAAAATGTTTGTTCGGATAATCTTATAGATAGAAATTTACGAAATTTCGGATGCGTTACGTCAGATAACACACGCTTGGTAAAAGGTACGAGATGAGAAGGCGAAATTTCAGACCCGGCAATGAATGACTTAGGTGTAACTGCTTTTCCGAGTAATGCATGACTTTTGACAGTGAAAGTCATCTCTCGCCGCGATCTTAGCCAATGCTAAATATGTAAGCTAAAAAAGAAAGAAAACAGTAGGTGTAGAAGCACGTGCTTACATACGAATTATTCTATTAACATTTCAAATTAGTTTTTCTTTCAAAATTGATGGAAGAAATTAGCCAGAAAAAAAAAAAAACTTTTTAAATGTGACAACAAAGTTAAGAAAATTTGATGGAAACGAATTGCTTTATGTTAAGTATGCGAGGTGTATTGAAATTCAGTTACTGAAAAAAAGTGGTTCTGAAAATAAATAACTGGGCTTATACTGATTTACTGCTAGATTCGAAAATTTTTTTATCACGCTTTTATTACTTATTACATAGTTCTGGAAATAATTTATGGTCGATATTGTGAATGTTTCGTAAACATGTTTTGATGTTTTTGAAAAGGGCTTGAATAATTATTTATAATTAAATAGAATAATTAATTGGACTTGTCACTTGATTTGCGCCATGAAACACAATATCACGAATATCATTGAAAATAATAAAAAATAGTAAAAAAGAAAGGTGTCATCGAAAACTAGAATTTTTTTGCAATTTTTTGAATTAGGTTTAAAATTTGTCAAAAGTTTCTGTGTCGCTCACTTTTCGGACTACGATTTTTTAACCTTAATAATTTCCAATATCAAATTAAATTTAAAAAATTGCAAAAAAATCTAGTTTTTGATGACACCTTTTTTTATCACTTTTAATTATTTTCAATGAAATTTCTGATAATTTGATTTTATGGTGCAATCGAGTTACAAATCCCCTTAACATGTTATGTTACTGAATGGATCATTAAATTGAAAGCATCTGTATTTTATTACAATAGTAGAATCTCATTTGAATGACATTCGTTAATTAAATAACATGTTTCTATTAAATTCCTTTGATAAAATTATCTTGTATTGTTAAATTCTACTAACATCTTCAAATACAATATATTTCAGTTCTATTTCAATCGTAAACTGTAACACTTCACTTTAAAAAAAGGATATCTTTCATTTTTATTTATATTTACGTATTATATAATGAAATAATTAAATAAAGGAATATTAAAAATAAATAAAAATACATGATACTTAATTAAATGAGATGACATTGTTTTACGTGATCATATACAAAAGAAGCGTAAAAAGTAAAAGCAGTTCAAGAGCAAAAGAAGATACTGATAAGTTTGTGAGCTTCTTTTCTTACGCTAAATCCACACACAGTCTCTCATCTCAAAGAATCGCGGCACTACATCTTAAAATTTCGCGCAAGCGAAAGTAGAGAAAGCTGCAGTGTCGAGATCAAGCCAACAGTGAGGACGCGTATACTTAACACTGCCAACAAGATTATGGATGATGCAGTCATTAAGACAGCCATCGACCGTTCTTTTTTTTTTTTTCTACATTTGCTCTGATTAAACTGTATACTATATTTATAAATTCTTAAGAAAAATCATTAAAATTTAATTAATATAGAATATTTGCGCTTTTTAGCCAACGCTAATACGTGCTCTAATTAATTCTTAATTAATTTTATTTTCATGAGTTAATATAACATCATTTTAAATTTATTGTATGCAATACTTTGACGTATCATTTCTGTATTCAGTGAAGCATATCCTACTTTCGTCAACATCACATTTCCCTGTTATAAGAAAGAAAAATGTATTGTATAATGAAAGTAATAAGGTGTATAATGAGTAAACGTAGCTGATATCACAAAAAGATCAAAGTCAGTGAATTTATGCAAACTCATAATTGTACAATAAAACTATATTATACAATATAACACTTTGTCTCGCAAAATAATATTCTGTAAACCATGACCATTACAAATTCGTTACCAATTAATTTAGAAAATTTTAGCACGTTAATTAAATTGTAAATCTAAGTTGTAATATATTTAAAATGTTTATTAATTTAATATTTCTTTTATATAAATATATATTGTTAAAAACTGTAAAAATCTTCAATCAAAATATATTACATAAATAATATCTATAAAAAACATCAAACATAAAGCTATCATAAACTATGTTATTTAATATGTAATTAAAAAGAAAGTAATATATATATAAGACATTGTTGTTACATCATACATTGTAAAATAAC
>JABFQA010003165.1:0-10139 GCA_022817065.1 Probaryconus sp. ZL-2020
TTTTTTTTTTTTTTTTTTTTTTTCGTTTGTACGAATACGTTTTGACATTCTTTCTCTCCTTAATTTCTGAATACTTGAGAATCAGGAAAATTATATGAAAATTTGCTATTCCAAAAAAAAAAGTGATAATTCTCAAATTTTGATTGAGCAAACATCAATAAGGTTTTCTCGATCAAAATTTGAGTTTGTTCACCTTTTAAATTAATTAAAAATGTATTTTTTCCCCATTTTCTGTTGTAGCATTTTCTGTCAGATTAACCTTCCCAGAATTTCATACACATAAAATCGATCGTTATAATTCTTACGAAAATGTTCTCCGAAACGTAGAGTAAGAATTGAGAGCAATATTTACGATACTTTCGGTACAGAAATTGTGATCGCGAGCGAGAGAAAAAAAAATCTGAAAAGGCACCGTCGAGCTAATCGAATCATTACGCTACGTATAATGACGCCGTATTACGTAACAATCGAATGAGAGAAGGTGCACAATCTTATCGTTTGGTATACGTATCTTCATCTAATTGCGCTCGACCTCGAAACGAGATACATATAATTGGCTATCCGTCTATTCTGGATTATTCCGCTCCGAAATCATTAGGCGCACGCACGATAGGAGCCGTGACGAGATACGTCTTTATTACAACCTCGCGCTTTCGACGAGCCGCGCGCTTATTTACTTAGCGATCAAGTACCTGCAAATGGCGAGACCACCTCGGGCGCGATTCCACGCGGTCGATATTTCTCAAGAATCTGTTTTTCATGAATTTTAATTGATATGCGAATATTATGTTATAATAAATGATGAAAAATCCTGGCGTCGTGTTGAGTTTTATTTACCCGTATCGCGAAGGGGATGGCTTAAGGTTAATCAAATGGATGATTTAAGGTGAAATAACCATCGCTAAATTATGGTTAAGTATATGCTTAACCAACCACTTTTTTTTCCTCCTTTTTTCTTTAATTAAACTGAGAAAAATTTGATATTAAAAAGTAGCAACACCGTTTGCAAACTCAGCGCATATAAATGAGATACAAAATTTTACTAACACGTGATCCGATTTTGAGTTTCACCAGAACCTTTTAATTAAAAACGAATTGAAGTTTGGATGGATGCAAAACGTGGATGCAAAATGTTGAAATAGCGTTTTCATCGAAGAGAGAAATATGTTGGTCTTCAGGAGCCATTCGTAATCCCGTCACCTGCACTTCGGAGCAATAATGTCGGTGAGTATATCGCGTTGAATTATCTCGCGATCGTATCTCCGAGTGGCCGAAGAACACACCCTCAAAGGAAAGCGCGCTTCTCTCGATTTGTAAGTGTGCTGCATCGGTCTTTGCTCACACATACGCTCACGCGTAATGTAGCCTCTGTTATGGAATATATGGCATGGCGCGTTGCACCACAATATTATTAGATAAACAGCGCATCTTCGACGAATGGCCTGTGCCTGGATTACCGCGAAATCCACGGTTTATATAACAGAGTTTGAACCCACTCGGTACGCTGTCATGTCTTTACTGTCGACGTTATGACAGTCGACGTCAATTTTGTCCGTACCACTAATCTTACCGGATTTTTAACGCTTCAATCAGTTTCAAGAGAGGCGTTACTTTCCACGCGTTTTATGCTCAAAGTGATATCAGGTATTAATCATTAACTATTAATCATCAAAGGTGAAAATCCTGACCAGCTAGAGAGGTTCGTACTAACCATTAAATAGGAACTATTTAGAGTTAGGCTTTTAGAATGTGCTTGCAGTCATTTTCATTCGAATGATATGCGATCGAGACTTTTGAATAATCATTTAAAAAGTCACTTATATTTATCTTAAAAAAGAATATGTTTAATACCTATTTTAAATTTCACCAAATTATTCCTAATCCAAGACTTTGAAACGATACACTGAGAAAAATGTTACCATAACAATTTTTCTTGTTTGAATTACACGACTGGTTTGCCACAATTTATAGTAAAATGACCATTCTATTTTTCTGCGTTTAAGATTCTTCTAATTCTGTCATTTCCTTTTTCAAATATTAGCTCCAATATGTGAAGTACATAAATAAAATTAAAAAAAAAAAAATCCTGAAACCCTGTCCACGAAATCAGGCAACAGTGATTTTCGTATGTCTAAAATGTCGCAAGTAACAACATTTCCGAGCGAAATATTTCCATTTACATCACCGGAGATGAATAATTCAACGGCACGACAATGCGTCCGGTAAAATTTACGGCGGTGCATGGCAATTACGTACACACTTGTACAGTGTTTACATACACAGAGAGAGAGAGAGAGAGCACTTATTCTCCACGGTCTCCTCTTCTCATTTTCCCCGTGGTTGTGTTTCTGCTCCTTCGTTTTCCTCCCCTTTCTTCTTCTCGGTTCTCGCTTGCGGTTCGCCCGGTGGTTGCCGTCTTGCCCGCCACTTATCTCGTTTAAGCCAGGAGACGAACTTTTGAACAACTTTTTCCCGCGCGTTCGTCAAGTGCGAAGCAATTTCCCTGAAACCCCATTAACCCCTACCAAGATGAAGACGAGTCTTCATTTATTCATTGCCGTTTCTTCCTTTGTGTTTGCTCGCCAGTGCAGATGAACAATGTTTTTAAAAAGCCAATGGAAGTTGTAAATAACAATTTTTTTTTTTTTGTTTATTGATCTTTTTCAATTGCTCTACGCTCAGAAAAAAAATTTTTAACAGTTAACTCTTTAACGCCCAGTGTTAGCATTTAGCAACATTTTTAGAAAACTGTACTGAAAAGAAAATTTAGTTAACTGAACTAAACATTTTTCTGAGTGTATCTTTAATTTATTTCTGTTGTGAAATAAACGTTAAATTTGTCACCTCTTATTTGCTATCTTTTGTAACAAGGAAACAATTATAAAATAACTAACGTGGTCACCGAAGTAAAATTTACCTCGGTTAATTTTCCTTTAAAAAGGGGGAAAAAAAAAAAAGAAAGGATAATATCCGCTCAACATCTATGCCTGTAATTTAGCTTGCAACACCCGTTAAATTGGCTCGTTTTCATGGCGAGTCAACAAAGAACTACAATTCACACACCCTAGCAGTTGTAAAAGTCTTATAATGGTCGCGTAGGCGGCCTGCAGCTTTTCCTACAAAACTCTGTATATAAACCGTTGCGCCAGTAATTTTTAATTAACATCTTGATATAATTGTTATCAACATGTAGGCACCACTTTCTTGGAAAGTTTATTGGTTAAATAGAAATCTGTCTTATAAAATTGCATAAATTATTTCTTATTTCGTATCATAATTCAATAATTTTGATATGCATTGTGTTTTTACGAGCGAATAATTTATATTACTTTTTGCGAACAATAACGATTCGATTGTTTTGAAGGATTTCAATGGGCCGAGCAAATAAAAAAAGTTCTTTAAATGTAGATTATAAGTCAACAATGACTTAGGGAATTCACGAAGGAAACAGAACGTTTTGAGAGTCATTCACCTTAATGTTGTTAATGAAGTTTGTGGATGCGCGCAGATTGGTGAAATACATCTTTGGAAACATTATTTGTCAATTATATTAACCACTGTTAATGTAATATTTCATTCAATATCAATTTTTTATCGTAGATTTTGAATGTGAAACTTTGATGTTTTGAAAATGTTTAAATAGTTCACGGCTGAAAAAGCCCTTGTGTATTTTGTCCAATCAAGATCCTTTATCCAACGACTGGAATTTATTGCGTAACGAAATATAAGTTCAACAGGTGGCTTGACCCAAAGATTATACTACTTTGGATCGGCCTACGCATTTTTTTTAACATCGCCCTTGACTCTGCCCGATCGCATTAATGCTTTTTGTTCTTTGGTTTTCTTATAACGTCTTTAATGATCTTTGATTTCATACCAGAACGTAGAAAAATAAAAGTCTTTGTTGTAATGATTTCACTTCAAACAAAAAGTAAATTTTGCAGATAAAGATTTTCAGTATATAACATTCTACCAACAGAAACTTTAACATTATCATAAGACTTTATTAGTAAGAGAGAGACAAGCAGACAGACGTATTCCGATCGGCGGAAAAAAGATATCTTTTTATTGTGTTTAGCATAAGGAGGGTTCCGAATTACTCAATGCAACTATGTATTATCCATTGTACGTTGTAAATGTCAATGAAAAAAGGCAGAAATAATGGTAACAGGAGTGAAGTAAAGCAAAGACGAATCAGCCTGGAGTAGAAAGTGACTTTTACCATCGCAGAAATGTGAACTATTCTTTGCTAGCCCACACGTATCTGGATTGGATTTATAAGTATCGATTCGTACGTAACGACTAGGTCGTGATATACAAGTATTTGCACCTTTCCTGTTGATCGATGCCGTGGATAAAATTAGCGTCGTCCGGGGAAAAGGTGAAAAAGAAAAGCAAGAAACGAATTTTTCAACGACGATAAAATTACGCAACCGGTGCGTCCCTCTTCGGCGTTTATATACACACACACATCTGCATATTTCAGTGCAAAAAGTTCATTCGATTTCAATGCGACTTTTAACACTATACTTTTTATCCCATAAAGGTTTTTTTTTTCTGCGATCGTTTCAGTTATATTGTTCTTTAAAATTATAAAGAGTTTTTTTTTTCATTTAAAATTTAAAAAGAAAAATTTATATTTTCAAAGAATCTAAATTGACCATTGGAAAATTTCTGTCTGAAGTTCTCATCGATTAATTCATCGATAATTGCCAAAATGAATACAATCAATTCTAAAAATTTGCAAAATTTAACTTCACTAATCATTTGGCAAATTCTTTCTTTAAGGGAAGGATTTGTCACTCGATTGACACATTTTCAATCACTCGATAGAAAACAATTAAAAATGATCGAAAAAAAGGTGTCATCAAAAACTAGAATTTTTTTTGCAATTTTTTGAATTATGTTTCACGTTTTTAAAATGTTTTTACATTGCTCACTTTTCATACAGAAATATTTAAAAAAACGTGAAACCTGATTCAAAAAATGTCAAAAAAATTCTAGTTTTCGATTAAACCCTTTTCTTTATCATATTTCATTATTTTCAATGAAATTCCTGATAATTCGATTTTATGGCGCAGTCGAGTGACAAATTGTCTCAAGTAGCTTTTCGTAAATTGTTAGTGATGTTCGTCTTTGCAATTTCTTTAGTTTTTCGATGAATTAATCGATAAGAACTTCAGATATATTTGCAAATCTCCTTTCCAAATGTTGAAGAAATCCTTTGGATCAAACTTCCCACACCATACCCGCGTTCCTCCTATTTCATTACCATTTTCATTACCACTGGTACTTATCGATACTGCAATTTGATATCATGATAACCGTAAACGCTATTAAGCGAATATCATGAGATACGCCTGGAAGTAATAATAAAGACACGCTCAGCCGACAGAGAGCTTCGCTCACGGGGGATCTGTCCCTAATCTTAATTCAACTAGCCGTGTCCTCGATTGGCGCAAGACGTTTCTGATGAAGAAGCACGTGGAATTATCGATGCATGCCTATATTTATATCGCGTTTTGCAAAGCCACGTACGTACACTGGGATAAATAAGATAATTCAAGTCCGTTGTTCGAGATTATGTGGAACGCCGTTATACAATATCCTGCGGAGCTCTGTATTGCGAGTGTCCAGCGTTGAACTGAATTCGTTCAATTCGTAGGGAAACGTGATTCCCCGACAACTAAGAGCTCAGAGAGCTCAAGATATTAAACCAGTCGTGGCCTCGACATTACGTAAGGTCGTCTATAGTAATCGAACGCGAACGATTCTCCATTCCTTCCTGTTCATTTGATACCATTATCCTTATCAATCGAACTACAATAATTCAATTCTAAAAGGTCTATCAAACTTTACCGACAAACAAAACCGAAACTCATTCGAAATCTCTAAATAGAACCTTTTAACAAAGCAAAGCAGAGTTCCAAATCCTCCGAAGAATCCAATGACACAATTAAATGAGTTTCGGAGGACAGATGTCGAGGTCGTCGAGGGTCTGTGGATCCTGAAAAGGAAGCAACAGTTGGATTTCCTGAGGCATCGGTCGCGCGTCTCGTTAACAACGCATAAATGCCTTTAAGAGAGTGTTGAAGGGGGTAGAGGGGGCGATGGGGCAGGTAAACCATTAGGAGCTTCAACTTGGGTTAACGTTATTGAAAGTTCCGCGATATTTTAACCCCGATACGGTGAGCGAGACGGCGCTCGAAGTAGGATGCGACATTTTTCTTCCGACTCCTCGTCTCTCGATTTTTTTTTTTTTTTGTCGTTGTCATCTCCTTTGAGAGACGCCGGTAAGTATCGACGGGATGGATAAGAGAGACTCAGTGAACCGAGTGATATAAAACCAGCGCCGCGAATAAATACTCCATTGCGGGAGTCTTGGCCCTAAATATTCATGGAGCACCTTGCGCCGACTCGCCGAGTCACGATTACCCACACTAACGCGTGACTCCACCGTTTTCTTCGCGCAAGCAATATCGTAACCCTAACGCGCGCCTGTGAATGCGCTCTGAATTTCCCTCCGCCACTTCCTTGAGTATAAATTTAAATAATCAATATAACACATTCCTCGCTCGGCCATTCTCTCTCTCCCTCTCTCTCCCTCTCCCTCTCTCTCTCTCTTTCTCTCTCTATCTTTCTCTCTATACATTTAATAAGCATTATTCAGCGAAATTTGTCAGAATTAACGCACGGCCACAAGATTGATATTCATTGAAAAATCGAATGAACGACACGAAGATTATTCGATCCGTATTGCGAGACGATGATATGTCAACTGTTAACAAGTTCCTTCCTCTTAACCGATAGGAGAAGAAAAAAATGTGTCTGAAATTCTCATCGACTAATTCATCGATGTTATTTTTGTGCAAAATCTGCTGTGAAGATGATGGTTAAGTTCGCAAAATATCCGCCAACAGAAGGTTCAAAAATTATTAATTGAAAAATTGAAAGAATTTTCTCAATATACATTTCATTTTTCTCAATTTTTCGATTAATAATTTTTTAATCTTCTGCTTGCGAATCTTCTGCCAACTTAACAATCATCATCAGTGAAGATGGTTTTTGCAATTTTTTCTGGATGTTAATTTTATTTTATGCAATTATTCGATGAATTAGAAAACAAAGTTTCTGATCGGCCGAACAATTGATAACCCAATTAAATTTCAAACGATAACTTTCATATCCTAAACGATCGAATTGAAATTCATTTAGAGCAATTGAATTTTTTGTTTTTTTTTTTTTTTCCAATTTACTCGAACATCCTATGCGTACAAACACTCATCACTTATTTACTTGAGGATTATGATTTGTCGCGAGATAAACGCTCGTTTAATTATTAGTCAGCGTGGCTTATAAAGGTCGTCTTGCAAATAAGTTTTGATTTATGCTTTCCATTGTGATGCTGTTTTATATAACACCACTATGCTACCATACTTAAGTATAGTGTGCCGAAGAACTATACTTGTCTTTTTTTTTTTTATTCCTTCTTTTTTTGCACGTTTTTTTTTTTTTTTTTTGCAAATCTCCTTAACATCAAAGAGGTGGGCGCAATACGTCTGGGTCCTAACCTCTAAGTGCATTCGAGTTAGTGAGTTCAGCTGAATATAACCTTGAGAATAATTAGAAAGCAAAAGGTTCGCCGTCGTTTGCACACGACGTATATCACGACTCGTCCTCGCTCCTGCAATCCGAGCGATACCAACTGCCACGGCAGACCATCTATCCGCCGTACAGCAGGTGCAGCTCAATAACTTTTCATTATCTAACGCATTTGTTTATTACATAATATCAATTCTTATATTTTAAATATCGACAATGTTATTTTATTTCCATTACGATCTCAGTCGATGGAAAATTATTGCCTCGCGATCGAGGCTGTTATAAAGATCGGCAATGCAAGTATGTGTATCGGTATTGGAGTCATTGAAAGAATTGGCTCCAAATCAGGTAAATCGCTTTATAATGCGCAATAACGAATAACGTAAATGTTTATTGCACACTAAAAGATATTTTTATGAAAAATTACCATAATTTTTAGGAACCAAGCCTTACAAAGTCGATTTCTTTTTGTTTTTTTTTTTTTTATTTGTCTAAGTTTAAGAAAATTTTTCCAAAAAATAGAAATAAGCTCGATAAGGTTCAGCTAATAAAGATTATAGTAATTTTTCATAAATCAATTCTCTCAGTGCATATTTTCATAATATTCAAATTTGTCATTTGAAGACCCAAATAAATCCGAGGGACAAAAATCGATTTGCATTTTTTCTGGTTGATAAATTATTTATTATGTTAATAAAGCGCGTGAATGATAAAATGTACTCGTCCCCCGAAATTGACGAACCTTTACATAATAACCGAAAAGTGAATAAAAGATCATTAACCACGATTATAATTCAATTTCGTCGGCCTTAAAAAAAAGAAATATCGGCGTGACCGATCTTATAAATAAAAAATTTCCAAGTGCCCTGAAATTATTTCATTGACGGTGCTCTGCGTTGCGCTGGAGGAAGTTATAATCGTTATAATCGTTGAAAAAGACTCTTTGCGATCGTTTCGCCTCGCGTCAGGATAAAAAGATGACTCTCTCGGCTCGGATGATTATAGGGTTAGTAATTAATATATGGAGCGGTAATTAATATATGAATCGATCCCCGTGACGCAACGTGTTATTACCCGGGACCCGAGCACGGGCCGTAGCCCGTTTTTTGCCGCGACAGATTCAAGACCCCACGCAGTACCGATCTTTATCGTCGTATTGGTATCGGCGAAAGAATCGCTAAAAAGAGGAATCGAAAAACACCAGATTGGCAATTTTTCTTTTTTCTATTTAATAACTTACAAATAAACATTTTTCAGATCAAAATGAGATCAGAAAAGAATCTATATTATCCTTTAAAAGAAATTATTATCTTTTCACGGAGGACTTAATAATGATCTCAATAAAGGTTGATTTAGCAGAAAGTGGAAAAAAATGAAGTTTTAATTAATTTAAAAAGTGATCATACTTAAATTTTGATTGAGAAAACCTTGTTGATGTTTGCTCAATCAAAATTTGAGTTTGTTCACCTTTTAAATTAATTAAAAATCTATTTTTTTTTCCCCCATTTTCTGTCAGATTAACCTTCACATCGATTTTCCTTTATCGATAATGATCGTTGAGAGATGAAAATGTTTAAGTTTGGGATTCAGAATTTTCAGTCGCGTCGTTCGGTCGTCGTCAACGATTGCAACACGACTGGAAAATGAATTATCGCGACTCTGTCGATGGATATAAAAACGTCATTTCTCGGCCGTAACGGTGCATTGCGGTAACGCGTGTGTGCTCTTTTGAAGCGCGCCTGCTGATAATTGTACCGAAGCATCGAACGAGAGATGCCTACGTTCGCGAGAGCACAAAGACTCGAGAGTATTTAGGACTCGATAATCAAATGTATATAGTATTTTACAGTCCTCGTCTCGTCTTGCAGTCATTTCAAGTCGCCTTTGCTCGGATGCGCTCGCTCACTCGGTCGCTCCTCGCGGGCGTCTCTCGATATCTCGTAATAATATGCCATTATTTCTCAAACGTATTTCTTTCTTTCATTCTTGCAGTATATTTTTCTCAATTGCAAAACCATTGTCATTCGATTGGAGGAAGCCGAGTGCGCGCCTACGCCTCGCATTGCGTGTCGAAACACCGGCAGTCGATCCTTGCAATATCGTTAATGAACGCCCGAGACTTTAAAGAACGTTCAACTTTGAATTTTAAAAAAATTATCTTATTCTTTTAACCAAAAGAAATTTTCGACCACTGAAACATTGACCTGCATTACTGTATTCAATTTATTATACTTAAAAAAATATTAATATTTCAATATTATATTAGTTATTAATTATTATTGAATTAATGTTTATATTCAATAAATTTAATAAATTCAATAAATTTATAATTCATTTAAAAACTGAGAACACTGAGAAACATATTGAGAAAACATCTTTAGTTTTCTCAATTTTTAAATTAATAATGCAGTCGTTTTTTTTAATCTCCCGCTACTGCGTCTTCAGCCAACTTCCCCATCATTATTCCATTCACATATTAAATTATGTGATGGTTAACTTGGCAGCAAATGAACCAGCAGGAAATTGAAAAAAAAAAA
>JABFQA010003166.1:0-10138 GCA_022817065.1 Probaryconus sp. ZL-2020
GCTGTTTTTTTTTTTTTTTTTTTTTTTTGTCAATTCGTGGTCGACAAAGTGAAATCCAACTCTATCCAAAGTGGTTTTGATGATAACAGCAGTGTTTTCAGCACATTTTGCTTACGTTATAAGTTTATGAAATCAGTATGGTCTCAAAAAGCGCATTCTGTTAAATGATTTATTCCTTTGAAGTAAACAAGAGTATAATTTATAAAAAGTAGAACATAGGAATTAAGACGGGGGGGGGGGTTTATTGTTGAAGGGCAAGGAATTAAAAGGACGTAACATTTAAAAATTATTACCGAATACGAAATGATTGTCAACGTTTTATTGTAGAAAAGATATAAAAATGCATCTAAAATACTTGGGACATAAATTTCAAGTAATGAAACTTGCGCAATGGGCCATTGCGCATTACCACAGAATAAAGACCTTTCGTTATGTCGAGCGTAGCTCGAATGAAGCAAGTTTCGTTGGAATAACAAAAACACTTTAGAAACCTCCGTCGAGTCGTTAATTAAAATTATTCCATTGATAAAAAGGACATTTCGCAGTTGGAAGGAACTTGTGTCTCGATTTCGCTTCATCGTTTAAAAATTATGATGGAGAATTTCGATTTACAAATAGCAGAGCAGATCGTGTCTGCATCCTTTAGTCAAGGGAAGCCAAATGAAATTGGATTTTCAGCCTCGCCAGAGGCTACTGGCTCAAAGAGTTTTACGGTGCAGTAGAGGATCCAATTTTGCTAGTTACCGGTCGCTTAACGATTCATGCATACATGTATACTTAGTCGTACAAAAAAAAAGAGAACATTTTTAATCATTCTTTTAACCATTCTTAAAAAAGTGTGGCGAATATTAAAATTCTAACGAAATGAAATCATCGATATTCCTCTCGTCGAGTCTTTGCTTCCCGTTTTTTTTTTTGCGAATCAACCGAGATTTTTCATCGGCCACAAAACATGCATTTCCTAATGAAAATCAAAATTTCAAATCTCCAAGGGATTATTTTTTTCGTTACAAAAGTTCATTATCAAACAAATTTTTATACCATCGAAAAACATTTCTCTAATTAACAAAAAAGAAAAAATAACGGTTGATAAAAAGTAGATTGCTTTTCTTATCAAATAATTAAATAATTAACTAAATTAAAGCAAAGCGTTGCACTACATTACGGTCGGGTAAATTTTTACCCAAAATTGGTGGCTTCCGAAATATTTTATTTAGAGTATATTCTCTGTTTGGGGGTTAATTTTTGCTCTCCCTTTTTTCTCGTTTTTCTTCTTTATTTAGGGAAAGAATTCAGGAAAAGGAAAATACAAAAAATGTACACTGCTTGTACTGGACTCTGTAGCTGTGATATAACTACAGCACAACGAAAAGTGGTAACAGCTTCCTGTCTTACTGATATCCACTATATATATAGTAACGAAATATAGACAGCAAAAAATTATAAAAAGAGAAAAAAAAAGTCATGGATAAATATATCGTCTGTGTGAATTTATGAATGCGATTGTATGAAATAATAAAATTGTATCAGATGAAAAGTTTGTAGTATAAATCAATTGGCTGTTACAAATTTGCGTCCACTTTCTGATTAGAATGACAAAAAAAAAAAAGGAATTTTGATGAAGAACTTTGATGCAATATAAAAAAATGAAAGCAACTAACGCTTTGACGGCTTACAATTTCAATAACCATTTCCTTATTAAAATATTTAATAACGTAACAATAGCAAAGGGAAAGGGTTCAAAGTGAACAACACGACAATAATTATAGCTAGCATGTAAGCTTAAAGACATCTGCTTCCAATTCAAAATAGAATTCGTGTAATTGCAAACGAAATAGAAATAGTTACAAAGGTCTATTCAATGTTTGTTGGAAATTAAATAACAGATTTCCAACATATCGAAATGGCTTTTGAATGAAATTACAATTATCAGTTTATAATGTCCTGCATTAAATAAACATTCATAATCTTCACAATTATAGTCAATTATATACCTATATATATAACATGAAATAATAGACTAATTATGCTGAATGTTATTGTTGCTGTTTGATCATTTCACCAGCCTATTAAATGAACAATTCCTGCTGTTTCTTCGCTTTGCTTCTAATTATATCATGAGATATTTATTGATACTATATTTGATCGTTTATTATCACTATTATATTATTATCATTATTATTGCACTAGTTTATGATAACGCAGAAGTGAAAATTGAAATTTCGCTTCTATTTGTTGAAAATCAATAATAATTATTAATTTTCCAAAACGATAACAGAATCAACATTAATTATGAAAGCATGTCAATAGTTGCTGACAGCATCAACATTCAGGTCATTATTGTGGGTGACGATGATGCCAGCTAATGCCATAAACGGGTATCATTCATAATTGAAATTCGTCCCAATTAGAATTTGTAATTCCATCCTAATTAACAAAAAGATGCATTTCCATTGCTTTCTTTCGTTAACAACAATAAAAGGGGGTTTAATTAACCGTGTTAAATTGTTTGTCACGTAACAAATATATTTGCAATAAATATTTCAAGTAAAATTTACAATGTAAGCAAAATTAATTTTGCATCCGAAGTTTATTGGATTTTAGTTTAGTTAAATGTGGCTTAGCCGAGTGTGTTTTGACTGAGTAGATTTTGGCAAAATGGAGTTCAGTTAAATCAATGTGGTCCGAGTAGACTCTAGTGAAATGAATTGACTCTGGCCACTGCGTAACCATAACATTGGGCAATTAATATTGAACACACCTTAATATCATTAATAAAGCTGATACACAGTATCAGTGTATCAAAAACATGTTATCTCATATATATTTGTTTGCAAAAAAAAAATGCACGCTAAATTGTTGAAACAAAATGACATTAAATTAACTGAAAGACAAACAAAATTGTCATTTTAAATTTGATCTAGAGATTTTGAGACATATAATTTTTGATATTAAATGAATGATATTTTTGTCTTTCGCTTGAATTTGAAATTTGTACGAAAGCTTTTTCGTCATCAACGTAATTACAACGGAGTATTAGAATATTTATCGAGGTTGAAAACGAGTTGGAATGAGACCATTCTCTTTCACGAATTTTGTAAAATTAGGTCATTCCAACTAAAGGCAAAGAAATAGTTACGATAGTGAAGCACGAATCCTAGAAGTCCGACCAATATTGGATGCTGAGTGCCATGTCAGCGAAGCGTGACGGCAGTCAGAAGCAGTCAATCTGAACTGTGATGTAATGATTTTTATACGGAGTCCAGAGATGCATAGCGGGAGAGTATATACCTGAATCAATAGGTCTTCCAATTATTTGGAAAACCTTTCTATACAATTACTCCCCTTCTAATCTTGATATTATTTTTACACTCTCGTAATTCCGATTCCAATAATTCTTACAAATTATTCAAGCGCACCAGAATATCGTTCTTGATTTTCAGACCTAATTACAAACATTCTGTAATTTCGATTTGAACAAAAAATAAAACGTTGTTATTTCAAGCGACGCAAATTCTTGTTTTTCGTGAAATCCTTTTCGACGATATTCATGAATTATTAATAACTTAGACGAAAATGAAAAATAACTGCAAAACATTTTTTTTACTTTCGGTGAGAAATGAAAGAGTAATGTTCAATAAGTTAAAATCGCCTTTCATTTACCAGTCTTGGTAACGTTTGACGCTTTTTGTGTGATGCACAATTTTTTTTCTTGTTCATTCTTTTAAAGATATATACTGTGGCGCAGTGCACACTCTCGCGTACGTATGTCGTTGTACACGAATACACACGTATTTCGTGGTACAAAGCTATGGTTTCTTGCCAACTTCCACGAATTCCTCCACGAATGGTGCCAACTTTCACGGTAATCCTGGAATCCGATTATGTGTATATGTATTACACTTAGATTTCCGTATGCATTTTCCCTTGTCTGCATCCTTCAAACTCAGCAAATTGCGAAGTACGAAGAAACTGAGAACAAATTGTGTATCGAGTAAATCAGCAAAGAATAAGTAAAGGTGGTGGAAAAAGAAATTGCGTTTGAAAAATTCTCCCACGAGGTTGAACACGAAATGCTCATTTTATTCAAGCCAAAGAACCGTCGGGATGGGAAGGGGTAAGGAGGGGGGAGGGGGGAGGCTCACGTCCTTCTGCAGAAGATCACGCGAATACTCAAAAACTTGTTGGTATTGAAATGAGATTTATTTTATTTTTCCTCCCAAAAGCCAAATAATCGTTTTAAAATAAACGTATTAATTGCCATCGTACGATTGCAGATATTCGCAAACCATAAAATCTCCCTTTGACGTCTAATAATCTCGCAAATTTAACTATATTCCACTGGTTATCTATACTAGGCGTGTATATTTGAGCTTTTTAATAAAATCGAATATTTTCTCGTTCATTGAACATTTAATAAAGGTTATCAAATAGTCTTTTGATCTTAGTAAGCATTTGAACGTCCATTGAAAGTTTATTCAAGCCCGCCATGGAAAGTTCAGTATGAGAACTTACTCCCCCACCCTTACAACGAAGACAATACCTATTTTAGTAGATTTTATTACATTATAATGCGGAAAATTGTTTGAAATTTCAAAATGAATTTCTATTTCCCATGGATTGTACCTAATCTTTAAGATATTGATTACAGATTTTCTTAAAAACTTTTCTTGCAAAATGAACGTCATTTGTTGAAATACTTTGAATGGGTAGTTTCATTACAACGAAAAACTTTGTCTTTCTCTTTCTTTCAGTCGAACAAAAAAAAATATTTTTATTATTTAATATGAAAAATTAATTAATTGCTAATAAAATTTCCAAACTATTTAACAGAATTATTATGATCAACAAGTTACATTTTTCATGTCATTTCATATGTCATTCCACGTTTTGTTTTTTATGAACGAAGTCGCATAATTCCTCGCTTTAATGCGTCTTAAATCTTTTTTTATCTTAAATGTTAAATGAAACTTGATAAGAAGGAGTGCATATACTGTCGTAATAAAAACAATAATGAAAATTATAATACGACAAAATACATCGAATACAACGTCCGAAAGTAATTACTCGATAAAAATTTTTGCACAAATTCTTATTAAAACCCTTTTGTTGTAAAAGCGTCATTTCTGTTAATTAAAAATCTCGCTTTTAACGTCAGACGTTCACGCACAATCATGACTTCAAGATTATCTTAATTTATTGACGCTGTTTAAAAGGAAAAATAAAGGCGTCGTTAAAGAAAAAACAAAGTGAACTGAAAGATAAAAATTTTTTTCCCATCATGTTGATAATTTACGATTTACGATGTGTCGTAATTAATTACAGACAGTTCATCATAAATGTAGATTTATTTAATCGCGCATTTATTTAAGTACACCCTCAGAACTAAGATTCCACTCTGTGCTTTTAATTGCGAAGCACAATTCTGAACTTGTCAAAACTAACTCACGTACTATAACATGCATAGGCGTTTTACAAAAGGTGTCTGTTTGTATTTATTTATCCTAATGATAATGCCTGACGCAAACCAACTTCAGCTACTGTTTAGCTAGTTGTTACGAGCTGGATCAGGAATATTAACTTTACACGAGTTTACTCGTAAGTAATATATTGCATACGAATTTAAATTAAACCTCGTAAACTGAACTTTTATTCCTGAGTGCAGTTAACTGATGAATTCCAACAATATATATATTAAAATCTACGATCTATTTCTGTGTGAAAATTCTAACAGACAAAGCCAATTTTTATGTTGACTTACAGAAAGGATTATATATGGAAATGGAGTTCGACTTCCTCTCTTTTGAAAAAAAAAGTAAATCACAATATAAATTTTTTAGATTTATAAAAGTCGTACGTTATTGAAGAATATTTGAGTTAGCAAATTGGTGGGAGTGGTTTAAGAGAGAAAATGAGTTAAGAAGACACGAAAGTAAACTCGAGAGGTAATAAGGTGCAGAGAATGAGAAATAATTTCTGAAATCCTATTTCCGTATCTCCTAGAGATGGAAACTGTAATAGAAAGCAGAATTAAGCTTCCTCGTAACCGCAGATCGTTCAAGGGGTTGACAATGCGCATCGGGAATTGGTTATCATGCGGTTCGTAGTGGCGATAGAGGACCGCGTAAACGTTGCCGACTAACGTGAGACCTAATAAAGTGAATAGCAAAATAGTGCTCTGTCGATTTTCATGTTGAACAGACTAGCGTGACTTTTCGCGATAAACATCTCTTGGAGGAGGGGAAAAAAGAAGGAAGAAAAAAATGAAATAAAAAAATAGGAGGAGGGGGAAGGAGGAGGGAAAGAACGTCTGCGTGTCGAGGAAACATTACGAGTACATTTTACGGTCTTAGCAACGTATCATTTTTTAATTGATGACTGATTCAGTTGTTCCTAACTCATTTGAATACTAGATTGTCTTATAATTGTGACATTCAAATTGTTGGGGCGACTTTAGCCCGTGGATAAATAGCTGGGATTACGGTTGAAAAATTCAACTTGGACATTATGATTTGTGTCTAGAGTTCTTAGTTCAACTGACTTCCGGCATGAAATTACCAGATTCGTCTTGTAATGATGGGAACGATTTTAAGAGAGCAAAATATTACCGGATAAAATTTATAAACTATCTCCGTTGTCAAATATTTACTCTTTTTGAAATTTCGTTATTTTATTAAAACGTAAAGTTTAATTGAAAACTGTATGAAATCGATTTTCAGATCTAAGCTTATATGGAAGCTATATAAGCTTATATGGAAATATAACATCTACATATCAATTCGTCCATGACCAAAATGTACATAATTTTGTTCCATTGAAACTTGTGAATAGATAATTTCGTTGCTGTTCAATCGAACACTAAAACTGATAACTTTTTTTCTGTTCATTCTTTTCACAGTTTGATGGGAAACTTAAATTGTGAGTTAGTTAATTTGCGAATACTTTGCGTAGTTACATTTTCAATCAGAAGTCCTTCGGCACTGTCTACTGAGATATAATGCTTTTCTACGTCTGATAATTGCTCAAACGTTTATTAGAATCTCTGAACTAGATTGCATGTGCATCGAATTGAACCGGAAACTTAACGATGCTTGGAATTGTTAATTTGAATTATAATATGTAATTTCAACTGATATTTATTTTCAAAACTTTATGCACGTAATCATTGGCTTTAAATGTCCCTTTAATGATTTTAATTTGCATTAAACGATTCATTAATGAAACTAATTATAAAATCAATTAAATAATTAATCATATATATATATATTATACTACACTGAACAAAAATTGATTGTAACATTAAATAAATTTTGTAGTTGTTGCGAAAAAATTTCACAAAACACAGATTTCAAGGAACGTATTGTTTAACTGCTTAGCAATGTTTTAGTTAGGTTGGCTCTTTATGAGAAACAATTAGTATTAATATGAAATTCCCTTCTCGTCCCCTTTTGTACAGTTATCGTGGAACCGCATGTATAAATAATATCGACTTTTCGGCATTGAATATTCACAGCTGCTAAAAACCCGTCACCGAAATCGTGAAGCTCAGATCGATTATAAGTTATCTTCGAAATTGGCTTCATAACAGTTCTCAGGCGTCTGGGATAAATACATGAAAAGCCAGGGAAACAGCAATTTGGACCATCGCTAGTAGTAGATAATAACTTTCAATTTTCCCCGAAGCTTAAAGTCCCGCGCCAGAGTGTATATCGACTTTGTTGAGGAGTCCTCGCTCCCTCGGCTTTTCCTTAAGAATGTTTTTTATATTTAACTACATCTGATGTTCTCGCGTCAGCCGCCTTTAACGCAATTTTTCTGCGGAATTACGGTATTCTTTTTTTAAGTTAACCAATGTCACATTCACACTCCAGGACATTTTTCTTCATTTATTATCTACCTAGTAAATGGTTTATTTTAAACTAATACGTGTTTAACAGAAATTTAATATAAATGAAGAAAACGAATTGTTTTAGTAAGAATATTTTTATGAAATAAAAATGAAATGGTTAACAATTATTTATCAATTCTGTAATTTATGTGTAAACTGATTTTTTATTTTTTATTTTTTATTGTAAAAATTGAAAATGATATTATTGAAATCAAACATATTCAAGATGAATTCGTAATGGAATAAAACGATTTAATAATGGCAGTGGAACGTATCGTCTCTTATATTGGAAATAATATGAGCCACCTGTATTGAGAACGGCGAGCTGTGATATAGAAAATGTAGCCCCGGCAAATGTCGAAATGTGTCTAAGCCTGATCCTGCGTCTGCATCTGGCAAGCAGCCGACCAAACGAGCGTTATAAACAAGAATGTGCTGAGCTGTATCTTGTGTTCGTGCATTGAAGCAAAGATCTTCGAGTTTGCGAATGTGTATATGGTACAATAGATTAACAATAAGCCGACAATCCTATTAAATTTAAAATATGGCTGAAACATCGACTACTCTTAAATCGCCAGCACTTTGGAAACGTTTTTAAAAACATTGCCTGCAAAATGTTTGGAATCACACAATTTTTCGATGATTCATTGTATGTTTTATTTATTTTTCATCTGCCAAAAAAATATGACTCTCTGACAAATTCCGTTTAAATCCTACAACGTTACAACGCTATTGCGTTAAATATTAACATAAGTGAATTTCTTTTAACGGGAGAGAATTTTCCAACGAAATTTACAAATCTGGATAATCGTTAACTTTGCGACCATCGTTATCCTTTTTATCCATTAGTCTTTCCCTTCTTCCTTACAACATCATTTTGTCAGGGATCAGTATGAGTAACGAGAGAACTCGAATTCTCAACACACAACCCCGTCTATTTTGCTGAAACAATTTTTCTGCAGATTTCAATTACGGATATAATTTCGTCCTGATTTATAAGCACATTAGTCTGATAAATTTTTTTCCACCGTCAAAACGCTTGTTAATGCAATTCCCATCTTATTTCAAAAATTTATTTATGGTATCCCTACATGCAATTAGGATTGAAAGAGAAAAATTAATTTCGATAACGACATTGATTAAATAACAAACGGTCCATCCAAAAACGAGCCAATGCATCTCTTGAGAAAACCGTATATAAATTCGAGACAAGGAAAAATTTTAGCAAACTACTTTTCTCCGATGAATCGAAGTTCTAACTCTTTAAAAGTGATGGCAGACAATACGTACGCCATCCAATAGGTACTAGATACGATTCAAGATATCAAATTCCCACAGTGAAGGACGATAGTGAAGGAAATGTAGTTTGGGCCACTTTTTATCGCACACGAACTGAAAACACACCGGTCGAGAATGATAGAGTGACGAATCGTTATATTTACACAAACATGCTACAGCACCATATGTTTCCTCCTGATAATGGTTTCAACTTATTTTAATGTATTTATCAAGTTAATGCCATTTTCCAACGATCGCGTATTTTGCAAACAAATTGTTTGCAATATGTCCGGTGAAGCAGAAAACATAATTCATTTGTGACTGCAATTTTTAAGTTCTGGATTTCCTGAATATCTACCAAAAATAGATGACTGAACTATATTCTAGTTTAATCAACTACGATTTTTCTCAGTGCTGAATTTTCATAGGAACAATAACTTGAATACATTTTTAAGGGCAGCTCCTGGAATTGAAGAGGATAAACAGAAGTGGAATAGTTAAGAAATTGATTTGCATGATAATACAATCGTTAGGTATCCACAAAATGGCTGTTATAAACAGTGGTGTACGGGACAACGTGATTTAGTCCTGGCGGAAACTTGGAGCACGATCCAAACTTCATCCTTGGATGAAGGGTGGCGCACACGTAACTCCTACGCCGAGATACATGATTGTCGTTATGGCATCACGTTGTTTGCAGTTCGATTACGGTTTCGTATACCGTTATTTGGATTACCAAAGTCAGATTAAACTTTTAATTAGTCGCACAGCTATCCGTAAGATTTCACGTGTATTCAACCTATAGCTTCCCCTAATTGCTCATACCGATTTCAGTTATTTGATTTTCATATCAAGTAGTCTTCAGTTTTCATTCAAACCAAACTGTTGAAATCAATTTTAGTTTCCACATACGTCACGTGATGTTCGTTCACCCATATCATTTTTTTCTTCTTTTTTTTTTTTTTTTTTTTT
>JABFQA010003167.1:0-10137 GCA_022817065.1 Probaryconus sp. ZL-2020
TAGTTTTTTTTTTTTTTTTTTTTTTTCAAACGACACACGGTAAGCTAAACATAGTTGAGTGTGACGTTAAGTTGCATTGCATTACAAAGTAGCGCACGATATATATCCTGAATATTTCCATCATTCAATACCGTTATTTTTATTTTTCCATAATGCATTGAAAAATTATGCAAATCCTTCGAAATCTTTATTTATTAAAAATTTCTATTTACTTCTCTTTAATCCTCTTTAATTAAAGTTAATTTTCAAGATCTATAGATCATTTTTTTAATCAAAACGTACACCTCATTACATTTTACATTGCACAGAAAATGATTACCTAAAACAAAAATAGATGATTTTACATAATAGAGTTAATTGGACTATTGCAGATGTCGATCAAAGATAATGAAATGGGTACAAAAAACTTTCAATTTTTTCATGCGTCACTTCATTTAAGGAAAGCTCAAAATTATTATGAGTCATCATAATTCCTATACTTCGTCAGTTTATTCTTAAGTACATGCATATTGAAATAGAAGTTTTTTAGTGCATATAATTAGAACGTTTATTGTGGGAATCTATAATTTGAATAAACTTACTTTATACTTTGAGAACGTTTCAATTCCATCGAGATGTCTATTGGTATCAAATAAAATTTTTTGTTCAAACCTATTGGCAAATTCATGTAAACTATATCTAAATATTTCAAGTTCAAAGTGTCGAAATTTATCACAAATTATTGACCTTTATCACTAATTAACTTGCAACATTTGATATAAAAAAAAAACCAAGGCCATATAAACTAATTCAATTTCCCACAGGCTGTACTTCCTCTTCATTTCATACATTATATAACAAGTATTTTGTACAATTCATGCATTACCATATCACTTAACTCCTCATCCACCTAATACAATATAAGCTCATGTTTGCATATTTATTTCAATCCTCTACACACTGAGAAAATTGTTTTTTGAATACCCATTATATCTTTTTTTTTTATTTCTGGGGTCTTCTCATTAAGATGTATTTTGAAAAGGGTATACAATTCTAGAGTTAAAAAAAGTAGTTTTTTGTGTCTGAAAATTGGGACGGTCCTATTTGCAAACTTTTGCAAATATTTCATAACTGAATATCAATAATGAAAAATTGCAATAATTGAATTTAGAGAATTATTTCAACTAATTTGTTAGCTATTGTAATTTTAAATTACAATTGAATTAATTAGACCATTGCTAGTGCAGCCATTATTTATAGTTAAAAGAATTTGTTCTTTATAATTGATGAAATCAGTTCATATAACTGATATTACAGTTCATAAAACTATTTGACAGCCACCTCAGCTGAAAATTTGCAGTTATAAATTACTACACCTATTTTGTTTCAACGCAGGATCTGCATCCCTCGTCTCCGCCATCTAAGCAGCCCCTTATCGCGCCCTTATCGCGTGCGTTCATTTATGCAATTCCCCTAATGCGATAGCCACGAGCCGCTAGAGCTTTCCCCCCTGCGGCGAATTAACCGGCCATGATGACAGGTGTAAATCTTCCGCGTAATGTCGCATCGCGTGCACATAGCGGCGCGATGCTGAGCCGTGTGTCACTGAACCGCTTTTTCTCCTGACGGCCATACACTTTTATCACGAGGAGGCTACTCCTCGTTTGGTTCAGTGTTGTGCCGGTGATCGGTGGGACAACATGTGGAATGTCCTATTCGCATTGGTGTGTGTCACTTTTTTTACGACGGACACTTTGGCCGAATACAAGAGGGTCCACGATGTCAGTTATCTAGCGAACAGAAAGCGCAGGGAACAATCCCAATCGGTGAGACTCGATCAAGTACTGCGATCGTTTGGGAATCGCCACATGATTTATGTCACTTGGATGAGTTTATTTTTTGTTCGCGTGCAATAGCCATCACCATCGAACAAAAATTATATATTCGGATAAACGCAAAATGATCATTTTCATACAAAAAAAGTTGTGCCATAGATCCGCACAGACATTTTTTTGCAAATTCTGTCATCCGAATGACAGAATTATTAATGATTTAATTTGTTAATTGTTGCAAATAATTGATTAGAAATGAGGATGATTTTTTTTTTGCTACACTTGTAGAGACAGAACAGTTAATGTGTAAAAAGAATTCGTTTAGCGGAGGGTGTTTTTTTTTTTTTTCTTTTTATTTGAGTTGATTAATGATTCTATAATGTCTAGTTGAGGATGAAAGACAATTACATAAATGAAAATAAGGGGCATTTCAAGTATTTGTGACAGATGAGAGATCGGGATCGCTTTGTTCCTTTGCAATTATCAAATGAAAATGCACGAAATTTTATTCTACGGGGTAGTTTCTACTGAGAATTTGGTTTATTTGAACCATTTAGAATTTGCAAAATTATTAATTTCATTTACGTGACTTGTGCGTTAGTAAATTTTTATGCTAATTTGAAATAATGTAATAAAAGTAATTTGTACAAATACTGGATTTTTCTCTCGTATCTGGAACTTAAATGATTTACGTTGTACAGGCTGTTGTACTTTAGATTTATGATCACATAATTCGTGTCTCACGATAAATTTTATAAATAATAAATATTTACATATATAATTTGTTCCTATGCTATTTTCAACTAATATAACTTTTGTGGAAATTTAAACTTGACTTTGTTTTTTTTTTTCTATTACAAGTATAAATAATTGAAATTCTATCTATGTTATGCAAATAAAAATGTCAAATGTGAGAAGTTTGAAAGAAAGTGCATACTTTTTGAAAAATAAAATCCATAAAAAGAAATATAACATTGTTTGCTCTCACGAGGAATATATTGTCAACATCGATTATTCATATGTAACTGAATAGACAGAGCAGAAAAAAAATTGCAATGTGTATAAAGTAGATATAATTTTGAATTTTATATTTTTTATAAAAAGAACCGTCATCAAACTTTGGAAAGATTACATCCTAGAATTTAAATTAAAGACTTTAATTATAACTCATTATAAAAATTCTGTATTTATTTCATAATTATAAACGTTTAATTTTTTGCAAAGATAGACAAATTTCCCAAAATAAAGTAAAATACTTTTACTAGGAAAATAAACACTGTATAATTATCCTAGAAGTATTCAAAAGGCGTGTAAATTTGTAATATTATTTATATCATAAAACAAGAGTAATTTTCATCCTCGTAATAATGGTAAAAGAGAAATAAAGATGTTTGGAAGACCTGCATACTGAAAACAAAATAATTAAATACTTATTGTAATATAAACATAAAAACCCGAATGAACTTAGAATTCCCCGAGAAAATGTAATATAAAATGCTACACTTTATGAAACCGTATAATACAGCATAAAAAGGAAAACGTGTATTTAAAAGAATAAGGAAATAATTTGCTGATCGTAAAGATAACGTTAAATAATATTATGCAACGCCTGATTCAGCGATATATCATTGATCAACGAGAAATAATTAATTTTGAGAAACTCTTAAGCATTTGCTCGCAGGATTATAAACAACGATATCTGAATAAAATTACGTATCCTTTTATTTCCATTTCAATATCTCTTGTTAAAGTATATTTCGTGTAATAACTTTCGATGTCTAGAAAAAGAAAGTCACCCAAATACTAGGCCCTAAGGTAATCACAAAATACGTATAAAAATGCCAACTTCAAAGTCCGGTTGTAACTCAAGGACTTCTTCTTTTCTGTGATCCTCTCCAATCATGTTTGCAAATGAATGGCAGAATTTTCATTTATTCGCAAAACTATCAGTTTACAAGAATTCACCCGATAATGATATAATGCAATGATTTTGATAAATTACATTAGACAAAAATCTACGAGTTAAAAATAATGAAAACTAAACGTTTATGCTGTTTGAATTTCTCTCCTGATGAGTTATTTTTCTAGTGATTTTGCATTCGCGTTTAAAGAGTAATTTATCAATTAAGAAACCTGAAGATTCATCTTAACTATAAAATTGCAATCAATGCTGTAAAACATGGAAGGAAAATAATTGTAGAGAAACAACAAAGTTGTTTGTTAAATCACATTGTCAATCAATACATACTTCAAAGAAACTCTTATATCCTTTTTCATTCAAACGGAATTTCTCAATTAGTATATTTTAATGCTAAGATATAATTAAAAAGTTGATTGTATTAATTATCAATGTGAAATTCATTAATTTACTTATTATTCTCGGTATAAGATGAATTTAATTATCTTAAATCTTCCACCATCGAAGGAATAACAATTTTTAATTTAATGGCATCTTCAACTAAATGTACTTTATCATGCTTTTGACAAAGAGCAACTTGAGCATTGAACATTAAACATGTTGTCACAGTGAAGTGTTTCGGGGAACTAATTTAAGGGGACGTTTAATATTAAACATGTGCTATCTTTCTAACTCTTTAACCATGTCACATGGAAACTATACAATTACAAATGTGTTTGTAATGATGTGCTATGATGTAAATTCTGTAATTGAGTACAGAACAATTTAAACAATTAGCTTAAAACGCACTCTATTTTATTTGTTTATTACTGAGTTATGTGTTATTTAAAATCGTCTGCATTAATTCATGGTATAATTTTTAATTTAATAAAGAAATCAATTTCATTCCATTAAATTAATTATATCATAATTTTATAATTCTACAAATCTATAAGAGGATATAAATGAATAAGATAACAAGCATAATAAAGTGTAAAATTGTCAAAACGTTCATAGTCCGAATAATTAGTCTGGGAAAAATGTATTCGACAATATGCATTGTTTTTTATAATAAAAAGCTATCTAAAGAATCATTAAATTACTGTTAAAACGGGAATTTTATTTAAGATTTTTCTCGGTGTAGAAATTAATTCAGAAAAAACGAAATAATGAGATCTACAATTACAAAGTATAATTCCAATAAAACGATGATACGATCGATTAATGAAGAGCATTAATCATTTCTACATAATGTCATAATTTCTTAAAGCATGGTTTATTTCAGTTATTATTTGCATATAATTATCTGTATATCATAATAAATTTTATGATTATTTCAAAATTTATAAGAATATTCAAAATATTTAAGAATAATCTTCATTAATTTAGGGAGATAGAAATGGAATATTAAAATAAATTCTTTTAAACGAATCGATAATTTTTGTGGTTTCGCAACCCATTGGATACTACGTAATCCACATTGCAAAATTACTGCACGAAATTATTATAATTCCAATACTAATCTAATAATAGTTCCACAGCTCACATTCCGTGCTATTGTATTTTGCTGCTCAGCATTTCATCTAAGTTAAATTAACTTCATCTCGATTAGGTATAAATTGATTTAATGGAGACATCGAAGGATAATAATAGTATATTCCTATATCAATGGGAATGTAATTTTAAAATGTACAAAAATTAAAGATGTTCATTACAATGACATTATTCTTCAAATCAAATGATTATAAAATAATTTCAATCAATAAAAGTCTATGAAAGTACATTCACAATCGATCGGGCTGTTGCATTAAACAAAAAACAAACTCATCCAATCAAACTGAAACTATTGTGGTTTAATATTTTCAAATTAAAAAAAAAAATAGCTAAAAGGACAGAGTTGTCCAAAAGGCAAGGCATGCATTCCAATCTGCTGCAAACCAGGTCTATATTTAACGAAAAAAGGCTGTAAAGATAAAGCAGTTCTGGCCCCAAAATTAACGCCTATTCCAACGTACTACGAAAATCTTACTATGACGGGGAAAACCTCGGAATCATTCTCACCAGTTTATGGTTACCCATGTAAGCGCGGCAGTTACGCATTATTTCCGGACGAGCCTGACATTGAAGTATTTTATCTGCTGGAGAATGGCATGATTTATATATACGTGAACTCCACCGAACACACTGATACCAAAGCTGTAGTTTCTGGGATCAATGATTACTGCATCGCCTCGCTTTATATCGCAAATGAAAGCTACACGGCAGCTGCAATATGCTTCCCGAAGAAGGAAACTGTCAGCATCATGTATGCCATTTCCATGTTATTGTCGGTGCCATTCCTTTTGGCGACTTTCGTCATCTACACGATTTTGCCGGAACTTGAAAATTTGCATGGATTAACACTCAAGGCATACGTGGCTACTTTGGCCACTGCTTATGTTTTTCTTTCCATTGTTCAACTCTACGCAGGACTCGCATATTACACGGTCGTGTGCACCACCGTAGGTAAATATTAACAATGTTTAATTTATGCGCTCTCTCTTTGATTTATTGCTTTCGCAAAATGCAGAAAAAACATACGTAATACATATGTTACATTAGGAAATATTATCAAATAAAATTAAATAAATTAATATTGTTACGTAGTCATTCATTTGATTAAAGTATAAGCAGGAACTATCTTAAGTCTATAAAGCTGGTCAAGTTCAATTGAACTATCTGTTACATAATTCGAAAGATTATAATGTGATTTATGACTTTATATTTTTAGATATTCACTTTCTGAGATGGGATTTCGCCCTTCTTTGAATATTTTTAAGCATTTTAAAGTGATACAAAATTTAATGTCACGGTGAATTTCACGAAAATGGAAAATATCAGAGTAATACGATTGGGCATTTTTTTTTAAAGATAATTGCAAAATATTTTTCAAAACACCATGAAGTTTTATAATTTCATTGCATTATAAACAATGTTATAAATGGAAAATCATTCGTTATAAAGGGGTTTCTTTTATGCCGAAAAAAAATCTACAAATGAATCATTATTTATAATTTTTTTTTTTTTATGAAATTATATTGTAATACTGTGAAAAATTGCTCACCATCTGAGCATCATAAATTACAATATATGACTATTTATCAAAAAGATGTTCTGTAATATTTCTCTTGGTATTCTGTTTCGTGAAATCTTTTGTGACATTATAAAATTTTTTATACGGTTACTCCTTTAAAGCGATGATAAGCTCTGCTTCCATTTTCAGTTGAACTGAAAGTTGTTATTATCAAATGGAAAAAGAAGACATTAGTATTGTTTGAAAGTATTGTATAAATCATAAAATGTTTCAAACATGTTGAAAACTCAAGATGAGATTTGTACTATAAAAGATTTAATGTCGAACTGCGTGTGATATATATATATATATATAAAATAAAATTTATATTATCACGTGATATATTTGATCGTGTAGATTTCTATAAATTGCAGAGAAATCGTTTTTTCATATGTGTAAATAATTCAAATGTAAATAAGTAAGATTCTATTTTTATCACTCCATGTTTTATGTACGGTGGAGAGCCATATATCATAACCGATCCATCGTGTCATTTTTTGCGAAAACATGCATTTATTTCAGAAACAAACATGGTGTTTCTACCTTTGTCTTCGCGTTTATATTATTCTCTAATATTACATTACATTATATACAGTACTGAAAAAAACTTGTACCTTAAAAAATATCAACAACTCCATTTATTACACTTCTGTAATACTATTACAAAAGAATATTCAATGAACTTTAAATAAAATTATCTTGGCTGAAACTTTTATGGTTACTTGAATGTTCAAATTACTTTTCAATTTATCCGGGATAATTTATTTAGAACTCTTTATCAAATATTGATAATGGCCATTTACATAAAATATACATAAGTTTAAATAAAATATAAAATGATGTATTATTTTAAAGTGACTAATGTGGTTGAAACTAAAGTAGCCCTTTTAAATTGATAACAGTTATATCACGCTGAATAAAAAGTGGGTTCAAGGAACATTTATTTCACTTGGACAATAAAGATAATAATAGAATTTTCGTATACTCAATGATCGGCTTCTGATAAGTACGAGGAAGAATCTTCTTTAAGAATAGATCTTTAAGACACTGTCCAAGATATATTGTAATGGACCACACAAGTGTCCTTGGTAACGGTAATGTAGATTAATTATCTGAAGGGGGAGATTTGAATTTCCACATTGAAATAGAGATAGCCATTTCGTGCACTAACAGAGTTCAAGTTATTAACGTTTGAATAAAGGAATGGTATATAAAGGAAAGAGGAGAATGGCTTGACAGACTCAAGGGTTCAGTGCAAACGGATTTTGAACTGAATATCAATTCTCGTACACAGTATGTGGCGTTCTAATGTAATTATAAATCTTCCCATTGATCAATTAACTATCATCTCCACAAATTTTTGTAGTTCGTAAAATGATCATTTTCTTCATCTCTATAAAACAAAATGAAACATTAAAGTTATAGTTCATCTTAAAAGAAAAGATATAATTCCATCGTTTTCAGTATGATATATTCAGAAAGATATCCATTAAATAACATTTAAGTAATGTACAGAATGAAGAAAGTTTGGATATTAAGAATCTACATTTATCAAAATCTTTTATGTGTTCTGCATTAACATGAAACAACTATATATTAGAAAGCTGTGGATAACATCTCGTGTATCCCAGTCGAAGTTAACACCTTATCAGCTTTTCACATTCTCTAAACTTCTAGTCTCATAATCACCATCACTATAAATTATTAAACTAACGCTGCTTGCAATTTGTTTGGTTGAAATCATATACCAATAGTAAGGTATTTTTTATTATTGTATCGATATTATAAACTTTGTAAACTTTAGAAAGAATTCTGAGATTCAATACGGAAAGTAGAATCTTTGGCCATATATAAAAGTGTATCTTCTTTACAAAACTTATATCGAACATACATAAAATGTTGAACTGAAATTGTTTTTGTGAGTATTGATTTACATTTTCTGCTACATTGTAAATAGATTTATTTCGGCATAGTTTAATTAAATTAGCCTCTTTATGATATTATATTATTTTGAAATGCATTATTGGAAATTTTACATGAAAACTTAAAATTCCAATTTTATAATGCTACTATTTTCATAATATTTTCTAAATATTTAAAAAATGTTCGCAAATTAAAATTTTTGTTTCAATATTCACAAATTGATCATTTATATATTATTTTCGCGTTTATTCGTAATATACTTAATACATAGTTATAATAGATATACAGGTTATTTAATTTCTGTTTAATAGTTTCTGGAGAGATAATGCTGAATTCATTTACAGTGATATATAGTGAAATGTGTTCTCATTAAATACATTTAATGTAACTTTATCAAATTAAATATACTTCACTCTTAATTTAATCAATAATGGATTAAATTTTTTGCGCATAAAATTGTGTTAAATGAAATTTTATCAAAAATTAAGACAGGATCATTTTAAATAAGAATAAACACTGTAAGTCATGCGACTAGAAACACAAGTACTTTTTTTCATTCCAATGTTAGAAGTTGCGAGAGTTGCATTCTACACATTCTCGTTCTAAATTGAAAATTTTTTTTCTTCAAAAAGTAGTAATCACACATTTTAGTGGACCATTACATCAAGTGACACGACTTCGTCACAAGTTAGAGACCGTAAACATTTACGATATGCAGTGTGTCTGTATAAATGCAGACAAAGGATGACCATTAAAATGAAATTAATTTAAGAACATTAATTAAGCTGTAAATTAAAATAAAAAATTTTAGCAAAATAGAAAGTATTAAATGTGATGTAGAAAAAATTCATTTTTCACCGATTACCAGTTATATTTATCTTTATTTGCTATAAAATTTTCAGTCAGAGAAATTAGAAATTAAACAAGACGGATAGTCCTATAATTTATCATCGGCTGACGTTCGAGCAGAATGGTTGATTTAAAATTTACTTTATTCAGTCGAAAATGGTCGCCAAGTTGTATCTTTGATCTTCTTTCAAAACTGAAGCACGTGTTTTAGTCCTTTGCGCAAATTTCAGTGAGTATCTAATTTGTTCTGTTCTTCGAAAAGAGTGATAATTGAATGGCTCTTTAAATGATTGCAAATTGCCTTTTAAATTAACAGTGAACCGGAGGCAAAATTTTAACGTATAGCAAATTAATTTTAAAATGAAAATTCAATTTTCATCGTATCGTATCTGATTGGACAATTTTATTTTTGTGAAATGTTATTTATTATCAATGTTTTTTGCAGAACGTGAAATTCTATGACAACATTAAAGAAAAAGAGAAACAGTACCAGGTTTAGTTTTCGTTTTAGAAATTCAGTATATTTAATAATACTATCGATTCTA
>JABFQA010003168.1:0-10136 GCA_022817065.1 Probaryconus sp. ZL-2020
AATGACAAAGAGAAATTTAATTGAAGGTACAATTATACCTGCTTTGGATGCAATAAAATAGAGATAAGGTTTATGACTCACATCTGGCCTTTTATTGAAAGCTCTTTCTTATCCCAAACTTGGAAATTTTTTGGGAAAGTGGTACTTTATTGAAACTTTATTAAAATTTTGTAAAATTTTCTCAGTCTTTGATTGTTAGTGAAACAGTGAACAAGTGCGTTTAGGAGACTCTTCGATTTTGGCGGGTACGAATATTGCCATTGCATTTAGATTGGCCAAAAGGTTTTTTTTTTTTTATTTACTCATTAGTGAAGTATTTCACTTCGCCTTTCATTTCAACTCACGTGTAGTTTTTTATCAAAAATGCATTCTTGTTCCAAATTTCATGAAATTTTTTTGGAAATCGAAAATACGTGTAAATATCTACACAAAAATGTTTCGAGGAATTAATCGATGAGAACTTCATACACATAAATTTATGAACTCCGATATGGAATATTATTTATTCTGTTCATGAAAAAATCAAAACACGAGGGTTGCAATGGAACAATGCATAAAATATAATCTTACGTTTTTCGCTCAAGTATTCAATAAACTTTTCATTAATAGCCATAACGCTTGCTTAAACTTATTTTTTGATGTTTGATTGTAAGAAAATTACCGTCTTAACAAAAACTAAAAAAAATAACTGTTTATTCTCATTTAATTTGCTACCATAAAAAACATGTGAAAAATTTTCGACCATTCTAAAGTTATTTTATATTTCTCGTTACACCCTAAATCCGCGATTCAACACGTCTTTATCAACAAATGGCAACAGCTTTTTATGATCCTGCAATCTCATTTTATCTTTTCATATTTTTGTCGCACTTTTTTAAAGGCAATAAACTGATAAAGGAATCAATTAAAAAGCAGTCGAGAATGATTCACGTATCACTTCAGTAAAAAGTATACTCCAGGAACTAGAAATGCAGTTAACAAAAAAAATAAAAAAAAAAAAAATAAAAATAATGTGCAGCCATCAAGACAATGGTACATTTTCTTCAGACGCCAAATTTTTTTCTTCTCGTTTTTTAACGTGTCAAATTTCAAATGAACCTAGTGAAAAAAAAATTACCCCTCTCCAGTTACATAATAAATAATGCATAAAGCTAACACAGTAATAACGACAATTTTCCGTGTTCGTTTATCAGGCAAAAAAATGAAACTCGTTAGAGTATAATTTACAAAGGGAAAGAGACACAACTGCTGATAAAAGGAGTCCTCCTCCTCGTTGAGGAGGAGATGCATAAGCGCTATCTTTTGCTGAGTGTGTCGCTTAGTTCCATAACTATTAGCCGGTCTTGAGGCCCCTGCGAGATCAAGACCCGGAACTAAACGGCTCGAGAAGAGGCACGTTTCGCGACGTTCAATCGCGAATGAACGAACGGCCAAACCGGTCTTTCGTGGCGTTGTGGCTCGACCCAGCTACCAACCAACCGATCGAACGCTATTTATAGAGTTTTCCACGGGACGCCACACCTCCGTTCTATCCGACTTATCGATCGATTTTACCAATCTTCGAGCGCTCTCTAATTGTAATGAGGGCTTTGGTCGGGATTTATTAGGGCCATTTGTACTTTTTCATTCCCTATAAAAGCAATGTTGCTTATGGATGGTCGAACATAGTGACCGTTTGTTCTTTTTGCCCTTGAAATAAAATACCCGGCGTTGTTGCGCTGCTCCATTCAGTCCTCCTTCCCATTGAATCTTGAAAGAAATTTGTCGCTCTGATGTTGCCGTATACAAAATAAAAACATTTATTTTCTGTCTCACGAGTTAAAGATTTTTATCAAATTCGATTCTTCTGGAATTACTGAGTAGGTCGAATATACGCTGATATTCTTTATTAAATGCAGTCGGTAATTTATATACGTGGGTTTATCATAAGAATAGAAATATACCGCAATTCATGGGAGATAAACAAATACATATTTTTATTTGATAAAAATGTAGCAACAACATTTGTTTGTCTCGCGTAAGAGATTAACTTCAATTTATAAGCTTTTTTGCCAAACGCCGAATTGGTTGGCATTGTTAATGTTCATTGTAATTTGCGACTTTAATCATTTTTATTGATGAATAATGTGTTTTGTATATTTTGATAACGCGTCATCAAACATAATGCTCTATTTCACTGAAATTGTATATCGTACATTATTTATAGTTCGTCGGAAGTGCTCCTGTCGATGTGTCCGTGTATTTTCAAAAAATGGCAATGGGAAATAATTGTCCCGATTGTGATTGGTACTTTGAAATATTTACTTTCGAGACACATGGATTGGAGTAAAAAATTGAGATGGCGCAATTGCAATTGCTGTTGGACAGCGGGATATGTTCTCTTGTCAAATAAAGGAAAATGTGATAGGAAAGAATATCATTTTTTAGAACTACGTTCGGTGAAGTGAAAATGCGAAAAAATCTTTTCTTTTTTTTTTTTTTTCTTATCAAAAATATATTCAACAAATAAATACATTAATAAATTTAAATAAATTGCCGCACGATGGAATAACTCTTTAAAAATAATCCATTGAAATTGTTATTAATTTTCTTTGAAATGTATTCGCGAGCAAAGTCTCGCGCTGAAATTCTTGGGAGTTAAAATAGAATGTAAAATCTTACATCATTTCCGCACTAATTCATTGATCGCAAATCGATAAGACGCGTGGCTAGAAAAGAGGGTAAAAAAAAAAGGCATCGCGCGTTATTTCAGGAGAGACGGTCATTCATAAATCTCATTGCAACGTCTCTCCTCGTGGGCATGCATAATTCGCGAAGCGAACGTTCACAATTGCAATGACGCGGCGTAACGCAGCGTGAGGCAATACTGGTCCGCGGGAATTAGATTAGGGCAAAGCCGACAGAGCACACAATATTTGATAACTTGTGTTCTGGCATTAACTTTTCTATTGCTTTGTAATTGAGTTTTTAATTAATGGCTTAGAGTGAGCGTCTCTCGCGAATACAGCGGTTACGCGTTATAATATTCAACTGCGGCTTTATTAATCAGCGCACATTGCCGAGACGCCAGAACAGGATGTCGAGTATCCAATCGAAATAATATTAAAGTCCCTGATCTCCGATGAAACATTTTATAACGACTTTTGCATTTAATTGTTATTTGATTTTGTTTTCAAATATATTTGTGAATATTTAAAATGCATTGAACTTTTGTTGCAGTAACGATCTGGAATTGTTGAATTTATGAATAATCAGTACAAATTTGAAATAAGAAAATTAAAATTTTTTTTCACACTTATGTATGTAGTGCTATCTACATCGTCGTTATGAGTACAAATCAATATGTCAGCAGTGAATTCACGACACGGTATATACTTAGTTTCAACAATAAGCATGATCTATATGCTTTTGTTGCATATAACCAAGTCTTATTTTTAAATATTCCTTTAAACTTTACACTTACTATAAAAAGAAACACACAATCATAATTATCACTTTTTATTGGTTTTGCTTGAAATCTTTTGAAACTTTGCTATTGCAGTCATCTATTATCATACAGGAATTGTAAGATTATTTTATTTTACAGTAATATAATTTATTTATTTACGAAGACAAATAAATATTAATCATTACAATAAAATACAATGAAATATTTTAATAAAATGTTTGTTTCTTCGCATTCTCAGCATCACAATAAATTTCATTGTATTCTAAATATAATTTTCTCGTGACTACATATTAGAATAATGGAAGGGAAACTTGAGGCCGCACATTGTAATTTTATTACTGATAATGATATCAATTATAGGACTAGTTTGTACCAACACTTGAAATTATATAAAAGCTATCATTTGTACATACTTTTCTAGTTATCATTATCTATAATTAAATTGGTTTACGTGATTTCGCGTTGTGTATTTTCCCGTTTATACTGAAGTCTTCATCATCGTGCACCATCAAAATAATTATTAACTTGTCTAATAATAAATTTGTTTCTCTGTTTCAGGTGAGTGTTAAATGGATTGTTTCTAGTTCTGTTATGTAAGTAGTACTTGTTATTGAAATCTTTTATTTCTTTTTTTTTTTCTTTTTCTTCGTATTTCACATTGGACTTTTAAATATTTATTGCCGTTAATGTAATTTATAATTATTATTAAAAGACGAATTAAGGAAATTTGATAGCATGGAACTTTCCAAAAAAATCTTTGACATTTAAAGTCATTAAATAAATTCGTCCTAAAGTTACTGAGGCAACGTCATTTGCATAAGCATATTTTATTTTATTGCATCTCTGAAGTAGACTGCTGAAATATTGCTGATTTATTTATGATGTTTGCAAATTCGAGGAAGAAATTAATTAATGAAAAATTATTAAAAAGACAATTTAGTGACATTTTTTTCTTGAAACTGTAACACATTGCAAACTTCCTATTTTAAGAGGTATTCGTAATAATTTGGCAACCAACTGTACGGTTAGGAGAACAATAAAATATAGTCGAGACGGCCTTATTTATATTAACCTCATAACTTTGACTTTTATAACTTCGCTCAATTTCACCGAGAACAAAGTTGCTCTATATTAACGAGGGACAACTTCACGTTTCAACATTTGTCAGTCAATATGTTAAATGTTCGATACACAACGAACTAGCTTTTCGTACGATAAACTTACAAAGCGTGTTCAATCGGGCATTTCAAATGTTACTCAATTAGGCTTGTTCAAAAATGACAGTGTAGACATTTCATTACACATTTTATCATCATTTTTATTTTTATTAGTATCGAGTAATTAATTGATTCTTGACCCATTTGGAAAGCCCGTAGTCATTTGAATATTACTCTTGAAAACAAACTGAATGACAGAGCGCGTTTAAAATGGAAGAAAAATTATTTATCGACGTGACATCGTTATAAATTTCATTGATAAATCCTGGGGAAAAAAAAAAAAAAAAATATAAGCGTCTTATTTACGATACTCGTTATAAATTCGCGAAAAAAGAAAAATTTGGCCAGCTTTGATTTTTTGTTCCAACTGCGAATTTCCCTTTCTCGTTTATATCCGCACTTAGATGCCGGAATGGTCCATTCCGAGTCCTGATTTACGAGCATCGCTACTTCGCCTTGGAGGATTTCAAGTAAAAGTGTATTTAACCGTGCCGCATTTAAGTGCATCTTGACTGAGAGAACTCGCAGACGAAAACTCTATGAATTGGCATTTACTACCCGATCGAAATCCATGATATTATCATACGAACAATTTTCAAACCATTTTATCGAGCAGAAATCAGAGAAAACCATTCATTTCGTTTACAATGATAATTTTTATTTGCTCGAGATATTTATCCGCTACTGAGAGAAAACTTTGTAAATGTCTCGCATTTTCAAAGCCCCCTATTGTTTAATCAAGACAAACAAAAAAATTGCCCGAAACAAACCTTGTAATTAATACACGTGGAAATTGATTTTGAAGGAAAAGAAAATGACAAAAAATTGCACAGCGACTATTTTTCAAAGTTTGAAATAATTCTTTTAAATTTCCCACTGACGTTTATTAACCAGGATATATGAAAGTACGAAATAGCTTGTTCAAACTGTGCGAAATTAGAAAATCTTTATAGACTGAAAACCATAAATCAAATAGCAAAAAGGTTTTTTATTTTTTTATTTTTATTTTTTTTATTTATTTTTTTTCAATTAAAATATCCCGAAAAATCGGGTTTCGTTTCAACGACCCGCAAACCTCAATGACGATATATCTTTTCATTGAAAGCAGCGAATTTCTTTTGAAATAAACGCGAATGAAATTTCATGTTTGTTTCTGAACTTCGCATTCTCCAAACATCTAAATCCAAATACGCTAAAATTAGTTTTCATGATTTAAAAAGAAATCTCCAGTTCAGTTTTATTTCGATCGCGCAGCTAAAGGAACACACTTTTTTCAAAGCTCAAACGGTGTTTTTTATTATTCGGACTGCAATTTAAATTGCCAAATAATAATAAAAAAAAAAAAAAAAATTAAAATGTTTCTCATAATAGCCACCTTAAATTAAATTTCAATTAAGTCAAGAGCTATTTAAATTTTTAATCTTCAAAACTTTTATTTTTTCTTGATGATAATAACTTATGAAATTTGCCCAACGTGCTTTGGGATTACTTAATTTCAGTGAATTTAATTACAGATTGTTTATGTAGAGTGATTTCTGTTTTAAATTTTTTTTCTGTTTCTGTCTCGCTTACCGAACATATATAACAAGATTTATATGGTCTCGATGATTTGGCTAATCGCTTGCAGATTCTCCTTTAATCCGTTATTATGAAACGTGTTATATAAATCGATGCAAAGAGAATAATCAAAAACGTTAAAAAACCGGTAACATCAAAATACCTGTCCATATCATCGTATTATCTTGCACTGAAATTTTACAAACTCCCCAAGTTCGTAATAATATTTGCATAATTTCGTAAAACCATGTTATCAAGAGCATCATCGCTTTTATGCCATGCTTTTATTATTGAATTAATAATCGACTTTTTGTTCCGTATAAATCACGTTATATATATAGAGTATTCTAATACTTCATCTTTATTGTTACTGACAACAAAGAAAGCAATGTAAAACTTCCTAATTATTTCCATATGAAAATCGTTCGAGCAAAAAGTGCAAAATATCGATCGGTTCGGACAAATAACGTAATATTATTTAAATAATCTTTCTCTTGATCTTTTAAAATGCAAAATTGACATGAAAAAGTAATTCAAGATGATATAACAGACTTAAAGTGTTAACACAAATTTCTATTTGTACGACTTGTTTTTACACATGTTAATCTTTTTGAAGAAGTAGCGATGAAATACAAATAATTAAAAACAGAAACAATGTGCTCCGATTATCATGGATTTATATTGTCGCTGGTTGGTTTACAAATTGCATTAACAGAGGATTATGGATTGTTATAATTTACAAGATAAATGCTATAATTGAAACTTGTTACAAAGTCCAGAGAATACATTCAGATGGCGTACTGTAATCGTCTAATTATAAAAAAAAATATTCTCAAAAGTAATTGGGAAATTTCATTACGCCTCACGCTTTTGCAATATATATTTACCGAAAACATTTTTGTAAGCTGCTGTATCAGCTTGTTTGATTTGTCATCCATAAAGACGTCGCCATTCAAAATTAAATATTATCATTTTCCAATGTAACCGCGTTAAGCTTCGTAATCAATAATTTCATTAAAATTCAAACGTGAATGAGATAGATTTGAACAATTTCAAATGTATCCCATCCCTTTATTGTAAACGAATCAACGTTGATTTTATGGCAGGCAAATTGATTTTCATTAGTTAAAATCTATTTTTCGTTAGCCATAAAAATATTTATTTTTAACCGTGCGCGCTTGTTAGTTCGTATTTTCAATTAAACGCCAATTAAAGTCATCGTTTTAAACTCGATTATTAGAGATGAAAGAAAATACAAACTCACTAAATCAACGAATATTTCTTTACTTGTTGATTTTAATTATTGTACGGTCTTATTTTACTTGTTCTAAACAAAATCCAGCGCGGAGAATATGAGATTCATATTCGCTCGCTGCTCAATCGAATCCCAGTTAAATAGACCTTTTAATTATAACTTCAATAGTTGATTTCACCCGACAACAAAATGATATCAGTTTCTCCGTGGAATCAGAATTCAGAGCGCGGAGTATTAGGGTTTGCTAATATTTCAGATTGTGCATTTGTTGCTCGATCGTCTTGCGCCATTGAAATCTCGTATTTCCTGTATTATTCTCATAAATGTAGGATATTTTAATTATAATATCAATATTCGATAAATTTCGAGATTAAATTAAAACCAGTTATAATTGTATAACTTCATATATCTGACCACGAAAAGGTCATTAATACGGAAAGTTAAACTTGCAACATGGAAGACAAATGGTTAATCAATTTATGTCTACTTATGTCTAAGAGGTCTGTATAAACGGGTACCCCTTTGTTATTACGAGGATATTTTAGTAGAAATTGAATATTAGTCTTAACTGGGCCATATTTGAACCCGGTTTAGACCAAATATAACTTTATGCGACTCAATATGGACCAGTTGAAACTAAGTTTCAATTTCTCCGAGCACCATAAAATCTAAAATGTAAATGATATTTCGTAATTAAATATTGCATGTATTATTTTCATTATTCACCATTCAAAAAATCTTCTGTTAAATAATTCTTTAGAATTCATGGATCCCCAACTCACCGTAGATTTAAATCTCTCGAGATTTTATCTTCTCTTTTTTTTTTCTTATTTGTGAAAAAAAAAAAAAAAGAAGAGTTCGCTTGAAATTATAGCACGTATTATTCCCGAAGACTGAGAATATTGAAAAGTAAAATGACAGGGGTGAGGCGGGGAGGGGAAAATGGGTCGAAAGAGTCCGATTGTCGGGAGAACGCGTGTGATGAATCCACATCTGCAAGCTCGCAGCGATGTATTCCTGATATCGGGAACATGCATACTTGAGGACGCCAAAGGCGAAACCTCCGCGCGTTTCCTTTTGCTCGCACGCGTGTACGTGTGTTTTCTCACGTGTCTGTGAGCATTGTATATTATACGGCGTTCATCTCCTTTGTCGCGAGGTTCGTTCGCTGGGCATATAATAATTGTTGTTGGCTCTTATTACTGCGATGCTCTCGCATTACCGCTGACTATAGGTACGTCGCTGCGATAAATGAGAAAATGTATCGCATTGAGATAGCTACTTGATTCGCTTCGGCAAACTAGTTAGCATGTCTCCGCTTTACAACGAGCAGTCAGTCAGCCAGCGTGGGATGATTGCAATTCCTCGCCACGCATCCCCCTCCCCCTCCCCCTCCCCTTTCCTCAGATCATTCCAACGCTCTATTTTGACTCACTTTTTACGCGCCATTTTACAAATCGAACCAACAACCTGGTACCATATAATTCTATAGCTAACGGTCTTTCTTCGGGCTGTAATTTAAGTATCCTCTCTTCGTCGATAGAAAAGTTCACTTTTAGACTTTAACTTGCGTCTAAAGTGCTATCTGCAAAATTTTTTGCCGTACGAATGTGAATTAACTTTTAATATTTTCCATATTACAATGTAATTTCCTTATTATCTTATGGACTTTGCAAACAATAGATTGTTTAGCTGTTAAGAGTAAAATGTTCTGTAATCATCACCGCTTGATTAGATTTAATTCGTTACAAGAAGTTTTTTTTTTTTTTCTTTTTTTTGAAGTTAATTTAGGAGATAAAATTAAATGAAGTGGAGCCTTTTTGTCAAAGTAATTTGTGTTTTTCAATTAAAGAGATTTGAAATAAAGACAGACAAGATTGTTTTTACTGAAGATAACGTTACTTTTTTAGGGGAGTTTTTTTCTTTGTTGATCTTGAAATTAGATTTGTACCATTTCTTTTAGTTTCATCCAGTCTGAAAGCATCTGGCAAACAAGATTTTCCTTATTTACAGTTTTTTAATTCATGATTACATTTACCTGAGAAAAGATGATTTTATGAATAATATAAATGTTACTCAACTTGAGTTGAGTCCTAACGAAAATTGATATATAATGCAGTTTAAGTAGAAAGTGTTGAGCAGATTTTGTGCAGAAATCTTGAAACTTGGTTTATAATGTTATTATAATATTGAATAGTGTTATTAACGAATCAATAATTTCTTAAACTATAAAATTTATGAAGATTTTCCAGAAATTAATGAAGATTAAACGTTAATATTAATGCTCAACATGAATTCCTATAGTATTACATTACAAAACTATTTGATGAACAATCACATTTTTGAAAAGTTTGCTAAATTTCGTCTTTTATAGATGTAGTCACCTGTTTTCATTATTTCTATTACTATTTACTTTTGATACAATTTTTTCATAGATTCAACTAGCACATTTTAATCGAAATAGATTGAATACTTTTATTTTGTGCAATGTTCATACCAAAAAATCTATCATTTTAACTTTTGTTTCTAACTATTCAAACTAAAAATAAAGTTGTAAACCAAACTTTTTATTCTTTCTATTTCACATATTATTTGTTTTGACAGTATTTTATAACTGTTAAATAAAAATTTAGAATGGTTTAATATTTTAAAAAAACAT
>JABFQA010003169.1:0-10134 GCA_022817065.1 Probaryconus sp. ZL-2020
ATTGGTCATTACAAAATACTTTGCAAGAACAGGTAGCGATTCACAAAATTATTGTAAGTGTTTCACAAACTTTTTGAAAGTGTAGTGAATTTGTCGTGATTTCAACTTGTGTTTGAAATTTAAAAAATAACTAACTGTTGAAGATAACTAGTTTAAAAGATAACTAACTGTTGTTCACCAGTGCTGAACCAGTTAAAGTACCAACACTGGGACAGTGCTGATATATGACTGTTGTTCGCCAGTATTGGATCTGCGCCGTTTATCATTATCGTATGTATACTGAAATTTCTACCTGAGAACCTTCCAATTTAAAACCCCATGCTTAGGGTATTACTCATCAACCTGCCACGGGCGCTTTATTATAAAATAGAGTCCTAATAATCAACCTATATTTCAATCTCGTCAATAAATTACCTTTATTTAATAATTTTACTTTAGGAGATCTCGCGATCTAAAGTTTTTAAATCAGCAACATTTTCCGCAGTCTTGTCCTTTTCCATGTATTCTCCCCAAACAAATTTTCCAAATATTTGTTCTTCCCAAATAATAAAAAAACTAATAAACTAATAAAAAAAATGATATCATTTAATAAAGGCAAGGCAAAAAAATTAAAAACTTAAAAAAAATAAAAACACAAAAATTTTGCCGGCCTTCTTTTATGATCTAAATAGCCTTTTCAAACTTGCGTAGATTATGTAAGGGTAAAGTAAGTTTGGATTACAAAAACTTTTTGACCAAAATAGAAAATTCTATGTTGTCTAATATAAAATATTTCTAGAAGTTTACAAATTCCACTAGAGGGGTATCTGGCATTCCCAATGAAATGCACATGAATAATGACGTAGCTTTGACTGGTCAGGATATTGTCGATGGTTTTGCAGATTATTTCCGGTCCGTCTATATTGATGAGGTGATTGAGGAAACCGTTCCTGATGTTGTGTCGATCGATAGTCACATAAATTTGGGATCATTAGAGATAACTCAGAAGGATGTTTACCTTGCCATAGAGAAAATGAACGTTAACAAAAGCATAGGTCCTGACGTTTATTTTGCTTAAGAAATGTATTGTCAATATTACACCGATACTTCATTATCTGTTTGCAAAATCTCTTCTCCATCTGGAAGAAGAGTTTTATCACTCCTATTTACAAATCGAAGGATGAACCAATATTGCAAATTATTGACCAATTAACATCTTGAAATGTATTCCTAATTTACCAGAGTCTATAATAACTGATAAATTGAAAGCTTATTTGAATCCTGTATTATATCTGAACAGCATGGCTTTATGCTGAAAAGATCTACAGTATCTAATCTTTTAACTTTCCAACATTTTATCCTGGATTGCATGGAGAGAGCGATCCAGGTTGATACCATTTATACTGATTACTTTACCATCATACTGAGTACTTACTGTGATTACATGGCTCTCTGCTATCTTGGCTTGGTAGTTACATAACTGACAGAATTCAAATAGTTAAATACAAAGCCTTAACATCAAAAATCATCCTGGTATCTTTCGACGTCCCACAGGGATCATACCTGAGTCCGTTGCTATTTTTGGTTTTTGTGAATGACCTGAAGCTTCTGTTACCGTTCATTAACTTCTTAATGTTTGCGGATTACTTGAAATTGTTTGTTAAAATTGAATCTGTAAATGATTGTAATTTGCTTTAACAATCACTTAACTTATTATCTGAGTGGTGTACATCTAATTTGTTACGATTGAATGTGACTAAATGTAAGGTTTTATCATTTTCTAAATCGCGTTCTCCAATTTTAAATTTATATACAATTAATGAAATACCTTTGGAAAGTGTTAATTATATAGACGATCTTGGTGTTATTTTCGACAACAAAATGAAATTTAATTTGCATATAAATACTATTGTTAACAAATCAAATCCAATGATGGGCTTTATTCGTCGTACGTCGAACAAGTTTGTAAATTCTTTAGTTTTTAGAACATTGTATATTGCTTTGGTTCGACCAATTTATTATACACGTCCCAGATTTTGTCACCTTTTTTATGCTAATTACACTAGAAGGGTGGAATCAGTTGAACATAAGTTTTTTACTTATGTTGCTTGGAAGCTGCGTTTACCATCTCCAAGGTACACCCATGACTATTTGCAAATTTCGACGATCATGAATCTGAGTTCTTTGAGTTCCTGTAGGGATCTCAATGACTTAGTATTCGTTTTTAAATTGTTGAATGGCGACATTGATTCAATGGATTTATTGGTGATGTTTAATTGGAGAGTGCCTGCTTGTCATTTACGTGATGCTAGCCAGCCGATTTTTTAAATTCCTCCGGCAAGATCAAATCAAAGTTCCATGCAACAGTGTGGAAAATGTGTAAATTATTTAATGAACTTCGAATTGACATCTGCGATTATATACTGTCTTCGTTTATACTTTTTTGCGAAAGACTTTTACTTGCGAGATTTTTCCTGAACTTCGCGAATTTAATATTTGAATTGGTCTAAGGCCTGGGTACTAAATTTTTCAAATATTATTGCATAGTGCTATATACTGACTGAAATTATTTTTGAAAAATTTGTATTATGCCTTGAATCTTTGTAGCCTATTTATTTGATATTTTTTTCTTTGTATTTTAATGTATATTGGGCGAATGAGCCTGTACTCTATATCAAATAAATAAATAAATAAATAAATAATATGCATATATGGATAAACAGCTGATTGATACGCGCGGTCATTGCAGTAACGGAAATTGCAATCTAATTATTGGCTGTTATGGGGTTTTATATTTTCCAGTATGGTTGTCATTCTATCTGAGCTAGTTGGACTGTCTATCGAAAACGAAAATATCATTAAAAAGTACACTGAAAAAAAAAATTCAACCGATACAAGTAAAATTTTATCCAGAATAGGTAAACTGTTTAGTTGGTATTCACAGAGCTAAACAGTTTGGGTATTTTAGGTTAACAATTGGAACAATTGGAACAATGGAAAGTTAATGTAGTTATAATTTCTTATTAATACAACCTAAAATGACAGATAAATGTGTTTACTTATTTGAGTGAATCAATTTTTTTCAGTGTACCGCAGACGGTACCAAAATTTCACCACAAAGTACCATACACGGTAACAAAATTTTAACAAAACACCGTGTAACTAATAAAAAAAAAATGCAAAATTTTTTACTAAATATCCGTCCAAAGTGCTCGCAGCGCTCTGGTAGCGCAAATTCCGATCATGAGTTATGAAATTAGTAACGCCGATAATTCTGCGGCACAGTGCCGCAGATTAGACTGCGTGATATTTGCTGTTTCCAAGCATGTTACCGGTTACTGGAATTATTAAGGCGGTAGAATGGTTGCATACAGAAGCATATCTGACGTTTCCTGTTGATAAAAAATGTAATTCTGTGATTCCGATCCATGTTAATTATAGGATAATGTAATGTTATCGAGAACGCCGATTATGCGGGTCAGTGCCGCAGAATAATCGACGCGTCATTTGTAGCGTCAGAGCATGTAATTAGTTGCTGAAATTATTAACATGGTTTCTTCAAGGACGATGGTCATTTCACCAAAACCAATTCGGCTAACTAAAAATTTTAAATTGTCGTATGGATTTGCTTTCGTAATATTTTTCGTTCTTTTAGTAACTTAAATTGACTATCCAACAAACCGGATCCCATAAGATTAATTTTGTATGTATTGATTATGTGTCTTGATCCCAATAAACTGAATCATTTTAGAATAGAATTTTATTGGATCTTATTGTTTTATTGAATGTTATTGGAAAATTATAATGAAATGTATCTGTAGTGTGTACGCGTCAAGAAATGTTATACTACAAATATCTAAACCAAACACTGTCTATTGTTCCAAATGTCGAAATGTCCAACAATTGAAAGGGTCGGAGCAACAACGCCCTATCTGGATAGGAATTTCCGTAGAAGATAGGGTGTTGTTGCTCCGACCCCCTCAATTATCCTTATAACTATCTTTTAATTAATTGATTTATAAAAAAAAAAAATACATTTGAAAATTTTATCTACTAAGTTCTTGATTTGAAACGTTTCTGTAACAAAAGAAAGAAAAGAGCATAAGTGTATTTTTGTGAAAACTTGCCAATGGAATGGTGAACTGGCTCCGTGTTTCCGCCAAGGGCAAAGCACGCTTTACCCAAGAGGTTGTATTTAGTTAATAGTCTCTGCGGCTCGTCCAGAGGAAAAGTTTGCTTTACCTAGTGCTTGGGTATGGAGATGTACCTTGGCGGCACACGCAGGTCATGATGCCGCTCTGATATGAGGAAGACCAGGATGGTTTGGCTCCAAGCGAAGAAAGAGTCCTCCACTCTTCACCTTGCTTTTGGGATTTGAGAGCCTCTGAGAAAGGGGAAACCTTACGCTTCGACTCTCCGGACCTGACTGACACTCATGAGCAGCGTTGCCAGTAAACAAATTTCCATTTCTTTCTGTTCTTATTTGTACAAATAAAAATGTCTTCTTTTTTGGCGACTTGGTGACCAAATACTGGCAACCCTGCTCATGAGACGTACAGTCCCTGATTATGACGCGCCGCATCGCTTTAGTTGCGCATCCCCACTGAAGGCCCCAAGCGAGTAGTTTGATATGACATGGGAAAGTGCGGATGTGGCACTAGAACCACGCTTGCATGGTTCTGCATATTCTAGCAGAGAAAATTTACAGATATAAGGCTCCGTTCCCATTTCCCATTGGCATGCAACTTGTCCTTAATGCTTCAATATAAACATGAGGGAAAAAATAAAAATTCCATTAATAAAAAACTCTGCCTCACTTGAAGTTGTCTGCGGTGATCAGAAATGCGCGCGCATTATTTATGTATAAAAATTAGCTCACATAAAATGACATGTATCAAATTTTTAATAAAAATAATAAAACATCACAGGACACAGAGGCAGCGCCCCCAGAGGACGCGCCACACTAATCTAGTTTAGTAAAAGAAGATAAACAGTTACTAACTGAAGAGATACTAACTGACATACATGTAAATATAAACGAAATCGAATCTGAATATCATCACTAACACATACAGACATATTTTCCCTTGCATACACAGGCACACAGTTACACATATTCTGGAACGCACGCACGTAAACTAAAATACATACAAAGCACACTGACAGACATAAACATACATTTAATGATAAATCACGAAAAATTTCAGCGAAAAAATGTATAAGAAATTGCATGTTAAATAATAAATTGCATAATAAATTTTCACCGCGAAGAAGAGCCTACCAACGATTTTGCAGGATTTATGAGCAGGACCCAGAAAAGTAACAAAAAAGTGAAATCAGTCCAACAGAGAAGTCAAATAAAAAAAAAAATTCCGCTACAACCTCAAGAACACAAAATATTAATCTCATCCCAGAAACAGAAACACACGGATACACACATGAGAAGAAATTGGACCTTACTGAAGATATACAAGTAGAAATACATTCAAATAATGAAGAGATTTTAGAACAATCATATGAATGGCAAAGCAATCAAAGAGAGGAACAACTAGAAAGAACCACAGACACACAACAAGAAATAACAATAGACACAAAATCACACAAATTTACATACAAAAGCAAGAACAAAACGATAGACACAAAAAAAGACAAAATTGCAGACACACAACTCGAGAAAAGAACAGACAGACAGCCAGAAAAAACAAAGTTATATGTCTGAAAAAAGACACAAACAAGCATCAGGATAAACCAACGAATACACAACCAGACAAGACACAGACACGCAACAAGACAAAACGTTAAACACAGAAAAAGACAAAATTGCAGATACGCAACTAGAAAAAATAACAGATAGACTGCCAGAAAAAAACAAACATACCCAACCGGAAAAAAACAGACATGCAGCAGGAAAAATCAACGAACACGCAACTAGAAAAAAACATAGACGCACAACAAGACAAATCAACGAATACACAACCAGAAAAAAACTGCAGACACACAAGAAGACAAAACTACAAATACGCAACTAGAAAAAAATACAAACACACAGCAAGACAAAACAAACAAAATCACAATCAACAAGGCATTTTCGAAAAAATGAAATTATTTGGGCAAAAAGCGATTACTACAAATTTTGGCCCGCAAAATTCCAAAACGCAACAAACGTACGAGCATTTGTCACTTATTATTCTAGAAAAAAATCGCAACAAAATTCCATAATAAAGAATATAAACAAAAATCTAAAAAAAATTAATGAAATTAAAAACGAAAGCGTTATAACGGGAAGAAGAAAAAATGGAAGAAGGAACTTCAGAAAGCAATTGAAGAAGCAGAAAGTAAATTAAAAAATTGATTAATAATATATTTGTTATTGTTAATTTTGTTAGTTTTGCAGATGAAATATAAATTTTGATAATAAACCAAACTTTTGTTATTCACATCGTACTAATATTCTTACGCTATTTCTAATATTATTATTGCTTTTCTCAATTATCAATTCGTCGCTATTTTCTATCACCGTTGTTCATGTAAATGCCGAATAAATATATAATTCTTATCCAATGTTTAGCCAACGCTGAGCCAACCTTTCGATAAATATTTTATAAAAAGCGTATATGGCTACCATACAGAATTTATAGCGTACAAAAACTACTAAATGCAAATTAAATACTTGCAAAATTGACGCGAGGAAATCACAGGGAAGAAAATTTTATTTTAAAAACTTTATTTCAAATAGCATATTTGGAAAAATTGGGTATTGTTTGTGATGCTGACGGCCGCCCGGTATTTAATCAGCACTGTGCCAATGCCAAGATTACTTTTGAATAATGTGCGTATGTGGCTACTATCCGGATAGCACAGGCTACAAAAACTACCAAACAAAAATAAAATACTTTCAATATTGACGCGAGGAAATCAAAAGGAAGAAAATTTTATGGGATTAATTTTACTATGTCAGCACCAATGTCCACTCTTTACCCAAGCAATTATTAAAAAAAAAAGGATCGTAAAAAAGCGTCGTAATATACTATTCTTGAATTTCGAAGACGTTTTATTTTTTATGTTTAAAAAATAGCCTTTTCTGTACTGCGGAACGCGAGAGTTGTGTTTCTGGTTCATCCCCAACAACACAGCAACCTTCATTGAACATTCAGATACGTTCATTGAACATAAGTCGGACATTTTTAGGTTCATTAAACCTAAAATGAACATAAAATCAACTTTCCGGCCATTTTGTGTTGTTAGGAATGTTTATCGGAGGATATTATAACGTGTTAATGTTGAAAATTCTTCGAGAAGACGCAGCAGAATAATCCACATGTTATTTGCATCAAATTTTTTAATATAAAAACAACTATGGGTTTAAGTACCGATCAAAATGATGGCTTTACCATTCCCGAATTTATTCGCAGCAGAAATATGAATTTTCCTGCTGACAAAAAAAGTAAATCAGTGATTTCGAGTTATGTTATAATTGGAAAAAATTGTAACATTCTCGGATTTGAAAATTCTGCGGTTAGGCACCGCTGAATAATCCATACGTTTTTTTTTTGTTGCATCAATGTTTGTAATAAGTTGCTGGAATTATTACAATGGACTCTAAGCGTGAAATATATAATAATAGGTAAATTTTTCTGGTGACAAAAAAGGCAAATCTGTGTTTTCGGGACATTTTAATTAGAGAAGATTATAATATTCACATTGCGGAAATTCTGCGGTGATGTGCTGCAGAATAATCAACATGCTATTAACCGGGACTTTAGAATGAGAACGATTGATGAAATTAATAAAATGGAACGAAAATAGACCCTTAGACAGGAGAGGCAAATCTATATATTAAGACCACCTTTATTGGAGCATATTAGAACATTGTCAGAGCAAAAAATTTTGGTTTACTAGTTCTATTATACCGACTTTACTCCTGGCATGTTATTATACTATGTGACTGGGAATAGATCGTGTTATTTAAGCCGATTTTATCCAAACTTGTTATAATAGTATTAAAACTTCAACTACAAAATATCTTCTTATATAAATATAGTTTGGGCGACTTTTTTTATAATTTATTTTTGAAACCTGCATATATGAATTATGAGCAGAATCATCTTCCTAGACAAAGGCACAAGTCAAATTGAAATTTTTGTAGGACGGTCGTTAAATAACCATAAAAGTAAAAGTAAAACCCCATACTAATCTGTAACTGGTTTTTAATTTTCATAACGCCATTCTGTACGCTAATGAATCAGTTTTCGATTCATCTAAGAAGAAATTTAAATTTTTGTCAAAATCAATAAAATAATAGATTCATTTTCCTGGTGACAAAAAAGGCAAATCTGTGTTTAAACTGCATTCCATAGTTTAAAGAAATCATAAATCCTGTTCGACAACCAAATACTGCAGTGATGGACATATTATATACTATATCTAATAATATGTCCTACTGTTATTATCCAAACCTTCTCCGCGCTTAGAACCGATTCTCTCTGCACCGGAATCCCTGAAATCAAGTTATTGTTTATGTAATTAATTAAGTGATCAGAGTTTGCTCAAACATATTTTATTCTCTAGCAGAAATTGCAGTATGTTCAAACTGTTTTATTTTCTGCTGGCAAACAATATGAATTATGTGTTTGAACAAATTCAGAGCAAATTTAAGACAGTCGAGCAAACTGTAAGGAATGCAATAAAATGATTTTGCTAAACATTGTTCAGGCATACAATTCTTTATTCGTCAGCAGAAAATGAAAATCACCTAATATACACTGAGAAAAAAGTATATTAAAATTTTAAATAGTGTATAAGGAAACGTGACTATATGCAAGTACTAAGAAAATTTCTGATAAAAGTTATAAATTTTACAATACTGTATGTGAAAATGTAAAAAAATATTAGACATTTTTAAATATACTTCGTACATTTTTGAATACAGTATTGTCAAATTTTGAACTTATATCGGAGTTTTTCTTAGTGTTTACATACAGTCACGTTTCCTTATACTTTATGTTTAATTTTTATACACTTTTTTTCTCAGTGTCTGTTTGTGCAAATTTCATTATCTGCTGGAGAATGAAAAGAGTTATACGCTTGAGCAAACGTTAGCAAACTTCATAAAGGCATTCCTTACAGTTTCCTCAATTGCCGTAAATTTGTTCAGAGATTGCTAAAATATAACTCTTTTTATTCGCCAGCAGAAAATGAAATTCACGTAATATATGTTTGTGTAACTTTCACTTTCTGCTGGAGAATAAAAAGAGGTATATGATTCAGCACACTCTGAGAAAATACATAATAGTTTAGCAGACTGTATGAAATATATTTTTGAAGTTTACTTATATTTTGCAGAAATGACCATATCTTGCAGAAATATTCTACAGGGTTTGTAATAACTATTTGCAAAATATGGTCGTTTGCTTACCTCAACAAAATCAATTATAAACAAATTAAGTTGCAAAATATACTTCTTCACAGTCTGTTAACTTATAACTCAAATTGTAGGGGTAAGCAAACGACCAAATTTTGCAAATAGTCTTTTTCCCGTCCCTGGAGAACATTTCTGTAAAATATGGTCGTCGTACATTCTAATACATTTTTTTGGTTCATAACCCATGCTATTTCGGTCAGTCTGCTGGCTCGAGTCTGCTAACTTGACGTTCAATCTTTTCAAAAAGAAATATCAAAGTCTTCTGAGCAAAAAAATTTAATTCAATTTTGTAGAAATAAATTGTCTTCCTCGTTTTATTTCTATCGATTTCTATGAATTTAATAGTTATCGTTAAAATCTATAAATAGCTATGAGATTGAAGCTCGTTCCTTAAGAAATAAATGGAATTTAACAGATTTCTTCAGAATACAATTCAAAATAATTTAACCCGCCATCGGTCGCGTCCTTTTTAGCATCATTTATGCGCACCACTTTTTCCACTCGGACATCTCTTTCTACTGAGCGATTCCCTCAGTACACGACCGATGGAGGGTTAACATTGATTTCGAATGTTTTTCTAAAGATTATTGAAATTGTAAAATTTCTTTACACGCAGAAATAAATTCGTAAAAAAATTACCATACTTTACGGTAACGCAGTTACAAAAACAACATTGGGGGATATTTGTTATCAAGTATGGTAAAAATTTACTCAATTATAAGAAAATTTACTAT
>JABFQA010003170.1:0-10134 GCA_022817065.1 Probaryconus sp. ZL-2020
TTTTTTTTTTTTTTTTTTTATACTTTAATTTATACTAATGATATACAGGCTGGAGAAAAATAAATTCCATCTTAAAGTCTCGCGGAGAGTGAAATAATTTTCGTACCTCAATGGTGTTTCGTGATTTTAATTAGAATGTAAGTTCTCTTTGTAATTCCCGTAGAAACAGTAATAATTTAACGATATTAAATTCATATATATATATATATGTGTGTGTGTGTTAAAATATTATTTCCACGTGACTAAAATCTCGATTACCATAACAATGCCTTTAGTTCACTTTATATGTTTTTAGTAAGCCTTGATATTATTCATATGCTAAAGCCCAAGGCTCTCAGAATGTTTTCCCTTTCTCGTGGAATGGAATTTGATTAATTGAGTAATCTCGTGATTTACATGATACTGGATAGTCCGGTGGCATAAACTGATCGAAATAATTGATGGAATACACATTACATATCGGTATCAGTGAAAAGTGATGAATCACTTGCATTTATTGGAGGGTCAATTTTTCAATGTAGTGTCCTGCGAAGAATTTGTAAAGCCAGTAGGTCGTTTCCCACTCGTGTTTAATGTACTATTAAATGCAACCATTGTGTCGAACGTGCATTGCTCCTGAAAATCGACTTCTTCGGTTGCCAGAAATCTCCCTCGAAAAAGTAAGGGCTCGTCAAGAATCATAAAAGTGGACGAGCACGTGTCCACTTTTACGCCGACTCTGCGACAAATTTCAAAGCAAAGCGGTTTATCCCGCCCATATCCGTTTGCGATGCAACCGAACGTCCTATTGCGAATTTTTTTTTTCTTTTTTTTTTTTTTTTCTTTGCGGAAACGATACGGGGACAAATATTGTCACAAGAATTACCAGTTATATGGAACGCATTTCTTAATGCACGGGTGATAAATTGTACGTTTTGATTCAGAAATTGCATTTATTTTTTTTGCAATTATTTTTTCTTTTTTTGTTATCCAAAATAAAGTAAAAAAGTGAAATTCCGAGACAATCTAGCAAGAAATGAAATTCAAGTGTACATAAAAATAAATACAAAATTGAACGTCATTAAATCAGGAAAACAGTTTTGTAATGAAAGAAGGAGAAATAATCGATACTTCTGATCAAGTCATTTTGATTCGCTATGACTTCCTGTTAAAGGAATGAAATCCCAGCATTCCTTAGCCTGTGGGCTGTTGTAATACTTGAGAGCTGTTCGAGCCTTCGCACTGCAACAGCACATAATTGTTAATCGACGACGCGGTAATTGACTTAACACGCTGTACAATTGCGTTTTATACATGCATTTGCGCATAAATACGTGCGTACACTTTGTTGCATATGCAATCCTGAAATCCACTATGTGTACTGATACAGTAATAGGAGTAATATTATTATAAATGTAACACGTGAGCTCTTCATGATGGAAAATTTATAGGATGTAATTTGAATTATATATGAGTCGTATAAAAATATCTAAATTTTATTGTAAAATGAGGAAATTGGATCTTGATATCATGTACTTGTAATTTCTTATTTTATATCGAATTTATAATTAATGTAATAATTTTCTGCACACGCAGAAAAATAGAATGGACATTTTACTATAAATTTACTATAAATATGGCAAATTTTCTGATAATTGTGACAAATGTAAGAAAATTTACTGCATTTATGGTAATTTTTTTCTGTATTCTTTAGCACATTTTCCACGCTTTGACTTATAGGAATATTTTCCCACAATGCATAGCAAATTTTATGGTAATATTTTTCTCAGTGTACAATAACCAATTACGTCAATTTGCTTTGTAACAAAACTAAACAACACAAAATATCAAAATTGCGTTGCATTAATAACTGATTTCCCTTTATTATAACGGAAGGATAAAATCAAACAACATTTTTGAAATTCATCTGATACAAAGTGTTAACGACCTAAATTTGATGCAATGAAAACGGAAATGGAATTATTTAAAGGAGGACATTTAAAAAAAAATAGAGTTACATGGTGTAACGCTTCTAACGTGCAGGAGCCTTTATGACAAAGGAACACACGAGCGCGTGCACGTATAATAAGAGAGTACATGTCCACACGAAAGCGTCAGAGCGGAAGTTGTCGGGGGGGGGGGGAAAGGAGGTGCTTTTAAAATGGTCGCCGTAGGTGTCGAAGGGATCCAAGGCTCGAACGAGTCGCAATTAGACGGACCTTGGGGTTGTTCAGGGCATTATGCAAAGCAGATTTTAAATTTAGATGTGGCCCATCATCTCTACGCATGTGCACCATTCGCTGTACCTATGCAAATAGCCGCACAGGTATATCTTTATCTCACGAACGCAAATATTTTACACTGCATGAAAGGTCTCCACATAAAGTTTACGATATTTATCTTTTTATTTCTAACTGATCCTGATTATTATCATTCAAAGACTGATCGCGCTTCTGATGAATATTTAGATTAAAAAGACATTAATGAATTCTTCCGGCATCTTTGTAGGAATCTAAAATGCATAAGCCCTTATTGTGGGGGCGAAGGAAGTGCCGGAAAGACTGAGAGGGGGATAACAGAAAATAACGAGAAGTTAGACTTTGAGGAAAAGAGGCGTTTGAGAGCGGTATCGCGAGTGCAGTGAACGCCGCACGTACACTTGACACAAAGTTAAAACAGTCTAGCAACAGATGTAAAAGTTACAACGGAGACCCGGCAGGGAGGAGAGGCGGCGGCAGTCGTCGGGCTCGAGGAATTAAAGCGTTTTAAATCCAATTCGAGGTGAAAAGGGGAGGCGCTGCTTTGCATTTCTCGTGCACGCCCAACATTTGAGGTGTAAAATATTAAATCCCGCGATACCTCTTCTCCGGGTGAATCGCGATGTCTCGCTCCCGCAGCCTCGATTTACATTCGGCTCTCTTGCGTCAGCCGCACCGACGTCGCCGTTCGCCATCGTGCCCTTTATACGAATATAGGCGCGGGTATACGTGACGCGTCGGCAGCACACTCTGCGCGTTTACATTTAAATGTAAAAGTGCCACGAGTGCCTGGGTAAGCTGCTGTTTTGCATTCGAAAGCTCATGATTGCCTCTGAGCTCTGCTTTTGACGTCGGCGACGTATCGTCGCCGAGTCTGCTCCTGGCTTCGCTTCGGCTCTCTTAAGCGAACGCCATTCCGTTTGACTCGTTCCTTACGACTTCAATATTTTTCCTTCGAAAAATTCCCCCGAACGAATTATTAACAAAAACACTCTCTTACGCTCTAATTTAAATGCGAAAATGGAATACAATTTTAGTATTCTTTTCCTCGCGGAGTTGTCTTTATCGTCTGACATGAAAAAAAAGAAAGAAAGAAAGAAAATTCCATTGCCCCAATTCTTTTTTCTTTTTTTCTCGAGACGTAAAACTTTAATTCAATCGAGATACACAAGTCCAGGAAAAGTGCGAATCATCGAAATAAATTTCGTAATAAATAGTTGATTCGTTGGTAATAGAACCAAGATTATCTTCATGAATTTGATATGATCTTCGAGCTGAGTTTTTTCAAGGAAAAAAAAGAAGGGGAGGGGGTCAATAAACGATTATCTTCGCCAAGTTCCTCTTTTCGATCAATCCTCGGTCGTAATGTTTCCTAGGTGCTCTGGTCCCGTGAACGCGCGGCATCCTATTTCCGGGTTCCAATCAATTCTCAGAACGAAAAGCCGGAGCTCCTCGAGTTACGAACGAATGAACTGCCGTAATGTTTCTAATGCTCGGATGTGTTTCTTATAAGCGCGGCAAAAAGGGTTGCGCGTAATTTCCTATGATAGATCGAGTCCGCAGACAAGTTCCATTACGGTCCGTTCTGAATTATTGAGTTGGCAATTCCCCAACGACCGCGCAACCCTGTTTCTAAGTGTCAACGGGCTCATTAAACATCCAAATCAGGTGAACAATGCCTCACAATTTCAACGTCGACGGTCGATGGAAATGACATTTGTTTCGGAAAAGATATTTTCTATGGTTATGCGTTCTTTTTCATTTGACTAACAAAAGTTTACTGACTTCGAAACCGCCTGGAAAAATATCGATTCGAGTCGCGATAAATACCATTTTATAAAAAGGAATGGTATATCATATTTTTGGATGGTTAAGATCACCTTTTATCAATCTATATATTTTTTGCGGTTCGATTGCGGCGATAAATGGGAACATTTGCATTTGAAGAGTAGGATCAAAAAGCGACAAACACCGATAAAAATAAGCCCGTCTTTAATCTCCTGAAATAGGACCTGTTAGGACAAACTACTGTATCTATAATCTTAACAGGGAAAAGATGTGATAGCATCTTCAACTACCCTTCAGGTCCATATGTTGGGTTAACAAGAGCCCTAATAACGAAACTACCCCTCAAAATTAGGGGCTTGTCACTAAATATTTTTCTTCTTCAACAGTCGCCATGGGAATTCAGTTCGTTGATCAAGGATACCATGGAATTGGGTTCTCGAAACTTTCATATTAAATCTTTAATAGCACTCGACTACAATAATTTTTTTTTAAGTAGAAGTTGCTTCAACAAACAATCTAAAAAACAATTTCATCAGTCATTGAAACATGTGACTGAAGTTCTAATCGATTAATTCATCGAAAAGTTGCAAAAATGAACAAACTTCGGAGATGTAAATTGGATCATCAAAAATCATTTCACCTTAAAATATTTTTCATGTGTTAAATTTGTTACTTCCTATTAGGATTTTTGATTTCTGCTTTATATCTGGATTTATTAATTTTAAAAATTGTTCGATGAAATAATCGCTGAGAACTTGATACACATATTTAAACTACTACACAGAGCGAAAAATAATTAGTTGACACAACTGAAAATTAAAATAACTGAAATAATTCAGTTGTGTCCTCGTTTTACTGAAATTTTTCTCAGTGTAAAATCTCTCAGTTTTCCAATATCTGTATCCTCCAACGCGAATACGTTATCCAACAAATAACAAGTTAATCATCATCGTGGAAATTGAATAAAAAGTCTAATTCATCTCTTAATCACCGTCCTGATTTATGTCCAACGAGGGTAAACGAAAATGATTAAAACGCTCGTCATTTATCAGAATGATTGGATAGTATTTCAGCATTTGTCAACATTATATGACGGCGTAAAAACGGGGGTGTTGGGAGGGGACGAATTGTACCTTAAAGCATTAACAGAACCTTCCAATGAGGTTGCAGACTGTACAACGGTTACCACGGCGCAGACGCCCCGGTGGCTCTTCCACCCTCGACACCCTCGGCTCAGGGTGGCAATGCTTCGTCGACGACACGGGAAGTCCAGGGTGTGAAAATCCAGGGGACGAAAGAGGGGCTGCGAGAAACCGAAACATCCGCGGTCCAGCGAGCCGAGTGCGAGAGAGACCATCGCCCGGGGAAACGAGGACAGCTGCCATGAATAGACAAGAGCGGGATAAGTGAGAGGGTGAGATTGCCGCCATTTTACAGTGGCACGAATCTGCATAACGATCAGAGACAGTCGTGTTTATCAAAGCTTTTCTCCGCCATCTGCATAATTTTCTGCCACCGACGAGAGAGGAGTGGCGGGGCGCGAAGAGCATCTCGAGTTTTATGTGCTCGACTTATAAAACTTCCAAAAGGACCGTCGAATAATCAGCCTTTCGTCGCTCGGCGATGATGTTTTTTGCTTTTAATCTTCTCAACTGGGAGTTCATTGCTGTAAAGTTATTTCAAGTAAACTAGAGCCACTCTTTTTTTTTTCTCTCTCTCTCTCTCTTTATCATTGGGATAAATTTATTTAAATTGCAAAATTTACGCAATTACTGGCATTAAAAATGCGAAGACAAAAAAAAATCAACAAAATCGATAATTACAGATTATCCAGCTTCGTCGAATCATTCCATTCTTGATTATTAAATATCCAATCTCGTGATTCAAACGGACGAGAATTTTTGAAAAATAATCAAGCGTTCATTGAATCAATGCCAGCGACATTCTGTTGGATATTTAATTTGCAGTAACTCATTCCGCGCATCAGTGTTGGCAGAGCTCGTTGAGAGAAGCTGTTTTTTTTTTTGTTGTTGTCCTTCGCAAAAAGCATCCCGTGTCTATCATTTGATAGAATTAGCGATATGAAATCGTTACCGTAGATTGCGCAAATGTACATAAGAGTCCAAAGTTACAGGGTATTCCAGGAGATTTATGTTTTATTCATGTCTACATTATACGTGCAAAATTGCGCAGGGCAGCGAAAGAATTGCTTATATTTAAGCACAAGCCTTTTTCCCTGCTAAGTATGGAATATTTTAACGCCTCGTCTAATAGCCTACGTGTCTCGGCACTGAACCATTATTCGAAAACCATTTTCATTGTAAACAGATTTCCGTTTTTTTTTTGTCGCTTTTTTACTGAATGCTGAACATTTTCGTGGGTTGTGCTTTCTTATAATTTTTCAAAGAAACATTTTAAAAAACGTTTTCAATATTATTTTACTGCACTGAGAAAAAAAAATGTAGTAAATTTCACAATAAGTATAGTAAACTTGAAAGATGCTATTCAGTCTAGGAAAAATTACAATTTAGAATATTACATAGTCCTATAACTGTTATAGTTTTTTTTAGACTGAATAGCATAACGTGAAACAATTTAACACATCTTCCAAGTTGACTATACTTATTGTGAAACTTACTATATTTTTTTCTCAGTGTTCAAAAGGGGAAGGAAAAAAAATTCACGTCAATTTGCGCAGTAAGAATGTTAATTTGCAAATATGCATTGCGCGAATCGATTTAAAATAAGTTTGTGAGTCATTAATTCGAAAAGCTTCACTTCACGGTTAGGCGCATTCATTCGCTCGTATATATATATATATATATATATATGAGGAGTAGCTGCGGATCGAAGGAGGTCGGAACGCGGATGGCAATTAGCGTAATTAAATAATAATTGAAACGAGGGAACGGTTGGCTGTTGAAGAAGGGATCCAGCCACGAACCACGCCCCAAGTACATTCGGCATCTCGACCAATCGCGCGAATCTAACCACTGTATTTTGAGATGGTTGCGAATGCAAAGGACACTGCTTTACGTGCAAATCGTAGCCTCTGACTATCGCAAACGACTCTCGGAATTAGCGCTATAATATCACTTTTAAATATTTCTCTTCGTTTACTTTTCAACATTAAAAGATCATTTCATTTTTTTTTTTCTGTTTCAAAAAGATTTATTAAATAAATAAATTATAATATTGTTGGGGAAAATGATCTTTACAATGAGAAAAATATTACCATAAAATTTACTACACATTGTGGCAAACTGGTCCTATAAATCAAAGTGTGCAAAATTTGCCATATTCATGGTAATTTTTTCTATATTTTTTAACACATTTTCTACATTTGACTTATAGGACCGGTTTGCCACAATTTTTAGTAAAATGTTCATTCTATTTTTCTGTGTGTAACACGTAAAAATAATTGCAAATCTGACGACAAAGATAAACGAATTGTTCAATTATCAAAAATATCAAAAAGTCGACGAAGGCGGCATAAGCAGAGCTGAAAATTTCACGCGAAATGAATGGAGGTGGCAGTGAATTCGGCGTTCATTTCCATTGAGCGAACGCGCGTGCATAACGTATAACGTTTGTATGCAGTTCGATGATATTAAAGTATCGTCCGCTAACGAGCACGCGTGACGACAGAGCGGCATTAAACTGTCCGCGATATCCGCCATTTCGAAACAAGCCGCGCCGCAAATGGGAAGGGGCTGTGCAGAACGAGACAGAAAGAGAGAAATTACAGCCGCATGCCGCGCTCAGGAAACGGCACATTCTATTGTGTTTTTGTCATAGCTAAACTGTCAGGCCAATTTCGCGTCAGGACGATTTGCATGCCTTGCAACTGAATATAATATGCGCCGTACCAATGACACGACAGAAAAAAAAAAAAAAATGGTTCGACGAAACTATTTTTTCCTCGAAAAAAATAATTAAAATTACGACGCTTCTGCCAAATGCCATGGCTATCAGTGAAATGAAAATGTTTCATTGAGAACTTTAATTGAGAGATTAACAAATTTTGTAAGATGAATGTAAAAAAAAAAAAGAAAGATTGCGAACGATAACATTACTCGAGCATTTGATATATTTTTCATACAGTCAATTTCTGACATCCTAACATTGGACTGGTTCTAAGTGGTCTCCATTTGATGACGGTTATTATCATGATGCGCTGTTTCCTGCGACCATGAGATCATCCACCTACTCGTTTACGAACATGTGCATATGGTGCAGGTAGCAAAGTGCATTCCATCGCAAGCCTGACAAATAATTCTTTTTTTTTTTTACCGACTTGAATAAGATTTACTTTCTTCGAGGCATTGAAACATTTTTACGTGCATTGACTTTAGATGTAAAAAATCTTTTAACCTCGTTTCATTCACCAAAGCGCCATTGTCATGGGGGTTAATAACAGAGGCCAGAGTAACTCTGTCATTTTACAGTGCTTCATTCAATTATACAAAAAGATTTTTATGTATATATTTCCGAGTAATGTTAATTCATTAAACTTGAGGTGGAGTTTCGAGAAACGAAGGATTTATGGGAAAATTTTATGGGAAATATCTATATGTATATATATGTATGGGGAAATAAACAAAAAAAATTGATTGACTGTTTGATGAGGAAAATAATTTGGTTCTTCAAGTAAATAACGCAGAGTAACATCAACACATAAAGATGAGTGTTGTTATTCTTTGCATTTTTATCATTACGTAATGCGCTCGTTTACACAGAACATTGTTGTCACAAATATGTCATTAATGTCGGAAATCATCGAGCCGTTATAACTGCCTTTGCGTGATGCGGTTCCAGATTTTGCGCCGACGGTCCGGCGTCAGAAGTTCTCCGCGCGGTTGATTCGACCGGAAGTTAAAGATACGTATACGTTATCGTGACACTGGAAGGCCCAGTAAAAAGACGCTATTGTATTTCGCTGACGTGTGCCGTTCTATTTACAACACGAAAATAAATCATTTCCGAAACAATGAAAACCGTTTCGTTAATGCCATTCGAAAACTTTCATTTTTGACTCTATTAAAATTTCCACCATTCTATTGGTAAAAATAAAAAAAAAAAAAAGAATATTAAAAACAATCGGTTAAATGGAATCTGAAAACAACGACAACAAAGTCTGCCATTAAAAAAAGATTTGCGTCGATTATTAATCTAAACTAAAACTAAATAAGTAATTAGAGAGCGGATAAAAATTGTTCTCAAATTACCGCGCAGATTTATGACTTAAATGTGCCATTAAGCACGAATTCAAGGTGTGCGCGATGTGTGACAAAATAATTGCCACGCCGCAAAAGCAAAGCACTTTTTGACGTGGCGCGGAAGTCGGCGAGATTTACATCGCGCGCAATATGCGGCGTGGCACGAAATGCCCGACACAAATGTTTCACATTAATGACCCACAGGATCTAAGACATATTAGCTTTAGATGATTCATTGCCTATCTCGAATGATCGATAATTTCGTCCACGGGTTTCCAAATTTAAAACATTATTTAAAACATTTTAAGATAGTGCGTACGATATCTCAAGATAGATTCTTTTCAAAATTTAGTCAATAGAAGAAAACATTACTATGCATCTGTGAGTGAAATTTCAAAAAGATTGACTGTCTGTAAGCAGAGATATTGAATTGAAAAAATGTATAAATTAACAGTAGCTCTTATGGAGCAAGGTTTTTTGAGCATAATAATTTCATTATAGCAACAAAACGAAAAATCACATTTGCATGAAAAACTGATATGTTGTAGTTTGACTAATGCACTATAAGTACTCAAATTTTTAAAGTTATTGTCTACGTGGTTTTTAAATAATAAATGAATAAAAGTTGGATACAACGGAAAGATTACATCTGATTGGTTAACAAGTGCACTTGGCAATAAGAATTCAATTATTATTTCACGTTTTTCTTTGATAAACGAATAAAATTTGATTAATTACATAATTTTTGTTTACTAGTAATGCTTAATTCCATGATTTGTATTTAAATTTCTTTTTTAGAGGATTTCTTAATTTTGAATATGACTATCTCGTACGTACTACCTTAATTTCAAAAAAAAAAAAAAAAAAAAAACAAAATTTTATTAAAATTG
>JABFQA010003171.1:0-10133 GCA_022817065.1 Probaryconus sp. ZL-2020
CTTGAAAACTCTTATGAATTTTATTTGGTATTTAAAGATATATTGTAATGTAATAAAAAAGTTATGTTGGTATTTTACTCAACATTGCAGCAATTCAAAAATGTTGAATTTTTTAACAATGGTATATTTGCTTTGTTCTTTTATATATGTTACATGTACGTAAAAAAAAGTTTTTCAATAATTGATTCGTTTGACGTTCAGACGATTTTTGAGAGAGAAAGAGAGATACATTATTGATTCAGATTGAAGTTCTTTCGACATTATGTGGAAAACTTTGATCGATCGATAGATTGAGTTGCAATTTTCTCACTGTTAAACAATGAGACAAAAAAGAGGGAGTTAAACAAAGTGAATAGAAAACTTTACCGAATCGAAACATCATCGTTAATTGTTATAAATATAATTAATTTAATGAATTAAATGTTCATCATAAAGGCCTTTGTCATCGATAATTAATTATCATTATTTTATAAAGGAAATTTGCCAATGAACAATTAATTAATTAATTAATTAATTAATTAATTAATTAATTAATTAAATCGTGAATTAAAATAATACAAAATAAATACACCATTCAAAGGAAATTAATTTCTCTCGATTGTTTCAGATAATACTTCTTTTGGATATACGAGCGGGGAATAGCAGTGGAAGCCATTCTGGTGAGTTTTAACAACTCTGCATTACGTAATAGTACAAAATGTTTTTCACAAAACAAAATCTTCTGGATAACAGAAGATTTCTGTAAACCTTAGATAATCTTTCTTCCAACTTTCTCCTTTTTCCCCGTTATTTCTACAAAATATGCAAAAACACAAAAATACATTGCGCAACAAGTTTTCTATTAAATTGTCAAAAACTTTTGCAACCTTTAAATATCAACAACTATGTTATTAATCAAACAAACAAATTGAAAAATCATGTACACTATTAAAACCATAGCAACGGACAGGTCATAAACAAACGGCGAGACATTGATGAAGGTATAATAAATCAACGACCAATCTTAAAATCTGATAAGTAATGAATCAAAAACTCTCTTAGTGAAGTACAAAAAAAAAAAAAAATAAATAAATAAAGAAATAAAGAAATAAAGAAAATTCAGAAAATTCAGAAAAAAAAAAAAAATTCTATTAAAAATAACTAAGTATCGGGTGAGTTGTCGTTGTCGCTGATTTAGCCCTCGGATAAAGCTCCGCGCGGAAAGATGAAACAAACGATCCGTAAATCACAAGCCAGTCACGATTAGTGTGTCGAGTTTCTTATATACGTGGCGAAGGAAAAGGCACGGCTTGCCAGCAACAGCCATCATCCAGCCGGCGAGCATCGTCCTTTGGAAACCCGAGCCTTAAATCTCTTTTTCATCTCTCCTTGGTTCTCTGTGTTTCGCGCTCGGCGGTTTCGCTTTCCTAGCGAATGTGCTGATGATCGCGACAGTGCGACCTTTCCGCGTGGGATTGCGCCAAAAGGAAGTCGTCGCTCGTGTAAAGGACGAAACGTAGATGGAACAATCGGCCACGCGATATAGAAAGTGGAGGTCACGAGTTGAACTTTATCGGGGACTGTAATTGAATCGAATATAATCACCGTGGTCGTTCTCGATCTCAGAAGGAGTCTCGAACCAACTGACAATCAACATTTTTCAGATGCCCCGCGATTATCTTGATTCGTTTTGTTAAAAGGACATGTATGTAAGAGCCAGGTGAAATTTCCAGTCGCCTTGTCCATCGATCCACGATTCTTCAATGCCTTCGTGTCCTTTTATGTTTTAGATAACATCCATTTGTTGCTTCTTTTTTTTTTTGCACTTGAAAATATTTTACAATTAGTCGCTTTGCACGGCGTGATTAAAAAAAAAAAAACGCACAAAGAGATTGCAGGTACTTTCGAAAAATTGCTGTAATAAATCTTTTTTGAAGATGGAAATCTTCATCCAAGTTGATTTATGAAATTCTTTTTACAATAATGAAATATTCTGGTGTTATTGAGATAAATATAGTAAGAAATTTTATTATATATATCAAATTAATGATCGTTAGTACTGGGAATCATTTTCTTTTTTATTGCTTCTCTTTTATGTTATAAATGCCATTTTATAACACGTATAACAACATAAATAAGCATGTAACTTTAATATTATCTCTGTAACAGAAGATTATCCCTTACGTACGAAATTACTATGATTTATTACAGTGAAATTTTTTCCTACATTGTCAATTGGCTTAATGATATTCAGATTATTTCTTCAATGACAAGTCTGAAGCACGTTACGACACTGAGATGTTTTAATAGTGCGCAACGTCGTTGAAGATTAAATTGATTTGAAAGTAAATAACGTAGCGTTTATACATTTTTTTTTGTTTCAAAATCTCATTACAAATCTTTGCACTGAGAAAAAAGTGATATGAATAATTACTATTTTCCATATCACTTTGGGGATATATCCGCAAAATAAGAAATTTTGATATTAATAATAGTAAAATTTAATATGTTTATACTATTTTCAGATATTTCACATATCAAATTTTACTATTATTAATAACAAAATTTCCCATTTTCCGGATATATCCCCACAGTGATATGGAAAATAGTAATTTTTCATACAATTTTTTTCTCAGTGTGTGCAAATATTATGACAACGGACTAATAGACCCTGATATAATTTATATGTGTATTTTCCGTTGAAAAATTCTTTCATAAACAATTTCAAATGATACATTACTGGAAAGAATTTTGTGAATGGAATCTACTTCATATAATAAAATCGCAATTAATAATATACTTTCAAATGATGTGATTAAAATGCATCAATTAAGAAGATAAATAAAAATTTATGGTTATTTCTCCTCTCCTTTATATTCGTTAATTTGTCGTTTTTCGAGAGCACAAAAGATTAAATTAGATGTCGTCGAATTGCTTTATCGGATAGGAAAACAAGTTGGCGATGAAAATCGTTAATTTCGATAATGCCTCGATTTTCATAACGAAGGCCAGAAATCAATTATTCTAACTAGAAAATCCGGAGCAATTTCAATCGGTTTCCGCGTGACACAATTATCCGCGATCATCGCCCATGAGTACTATCTCTTTCCCTCTCTCTCTCTCTCTTTCCGCTAACAAAGCCTTACGAATCGCGAAGTCGTAATCTCCCTAGCTTTAGCAAACACTCAAACAATCGATCGCCAGCAAAAAATCGACTTATCTGGATATTTCGATATTAGCGGCGGTTCTGAAGTGGAGCTCGACTTATCGGTCTAGAAGGGAAAAGGGTACGGGGGGGCGGGGGGTGGAAGGGGCCGAGGATATTCAATTATCGCCTCGTCGGAAGTTGGCGAATAATAAGGTTGTTATGAGCGAAAAAGCGGCCCTCGTATTTGCGCGGTTATTATCGAATTTTAATTACACGTCAGAGACGACGCTGGCCGCGACAGGACCGCCTTTGTGAAATGGCAATCGCGGCGAAATGAAGGACGACGACTTTATACGGGCATAACAATATTCCGCCAGGGGTGGTACGGTCCCTGGTGGGGGGGAGGGAGGGGCGGGAGGGATGATAAGTGCTTTGTAATATACGAGAAAAGATGCGCGAGGATATTGCGAGCTAACCGAGGGTATTAGAAGAGCGTGCGTCGTTTTATCCAAAAATTCATTTTATCTGCAACTTATTTTACTCGCGGTGAATTTTATCCGGAATTCCTTTAATTCGAACTTTACCTTTTCTTTTTCTTCCTCCATTTTTTTCTTTTTCACTTTGCAGTTTTCCAAAGAAACGTTGCACTGGAATTCAACAAAGTGTAATATCAAAATTTCATATCGTTGCGAATTTCTGAGTTTTGCACAAATAACATTTGGATAAATATTTTTATACGGTAACAATGCCAGATTGTTGTGTTTACAATTTACGGATGATTTATAGTGAAAAAATTCAGTAGAAAATGAAATCTATTCGGAAATTCCGTTTGGTGTTTCTTTTCAATATATATAGAGATTTTTTTGCACGACTATTTTTCATTCTCTAAAACAATCTGTTTCTCTTAATAAATATTTTTGTTGTTATTAAATCTCTATAAAAGTTACGTCATAAATAAGCGATAAACAACAACAGCACGATTTGTGTAAAAAAAAGAACTTTTATCTTTTAATTTACAATACTATTATACCAAAGGTTTTGCACAAAATTCATTGAACATGTGGATATCGTCGTAACGAAAACAGATGGCTGTCAGTAAGGAAAAAGGCAAGAAAGTAAAAAAAAAAAAAAAAAAAAAAAAAAAAAAATAATAAGTGTAAAAACGGAGCGAGTGAGCGAGACGTAAAAAAATCTATCGGCAGCACTTGTATCCCAAGTTATACTTTAATCAATGAAGATAAAAGTTGGAATTTGTAAAAGTTTAGTGCCGGCGATTTTTGAAACTAATCGCGCCAGATATGTCTCGATCAGCGTTACTTTTGTACGATTGATTTTTGATCGTAACTTCGCGAGACTTTTTACGACTTTAGCGAGACTGTTTGTGACTTTTGCGTGACTTTTTATGACTGTCGCACGATTGTCTTCTACCTAGGTTAAATTTACAGTCAACTCTCATTTATTTTCCCACTTTTTTATGTCAAGCGGGATCTTCCTCTTATCCATAAAAGATGCCAAAGAAAAATTGAAATACATTTATACGATGGAAAGGTATTAATTTCCTTCTTGAATAACAAAAATGTTGCATGAAAAATTGATTGTTGTAAACGACGAAATGTCGATCATCAGATCATAAGAAAAGAAATTTATTAATCAATTTATAACAATAAATCTTTCTTTTTTTAAAAAATGGTCAAATCCTTTTGTGAAATTTTTCAATCAATTCAAGTTATGAAATCTTTTATAAAATATTTACTTGAGATTAGAATAATAGGATTTTGGCATTATTTTCTGTCTGCATTTCTTCTGATCCTATAAATCTGAAATGATAGAATGAAACGTATACGTATTCACCTCGTATTTATTTCGAGATAACCATAGAAATGTTTCTTATCTGTTTCATTTTTATGAATTATAAATATTCACATTGCCTGTGAAAAATAGATCATAAAGCGTTATGCCCATGCTCGGCTCGTAAGTAAGCCCATTCAGTGTCCTAAAAATTACGATACTGGATCGTAATCCTTAACAGCCAATCGCAAAAAAGAAAATAGCCAATTACAGTAATCGAAACTTTACGGGCGAACATGTAATCAGTAATACTTTTTGCTGCATTTTTACAATTACTTTTATATTCACGATACCTTAAAATATTGCTCTTCTAAAAATATGATTGCATCATTAAAGTTTTTTTATCATAAGTCATCTTATTTTATTTGCGTTCATTTTAATCTACGTTCAGTTAATTATTCATAATATTATTCGTGTGTAATTAATATTTTTTTTTTTTTAATTAATTAATTTTCTGTAATTAATTTTTTTTTACAAAATATTGAGAGAGAAAGATTGTGTTTGTAGAAAAGCAGTTATTTCTCTAAAATGCGTTCTTAAAAGTCGAATAAAGTTAACGAATTTTAGCTCTTATTTATTTTCAGAGTAACGGTAAGAGTGCTTAAAACGAAGCTTGCACAAACATACTGAAATTATGTGTGTAAAAAAATCAGTAATACGAGAAGTATTCAGTTTCAAAGAGGAGACGCAAATATTTTTAATTATTCAAGATGATATGGTACAACCATTTTCATTAACAAATTTTAATTAGGGTTTTAATTAAAAGGACATTTGCAAAGTTGCAAAGTTGAAAAAGTCGTTTGGATATATTCCGTGTAATTTATACGAAGGTTAATTCGAGAAAAAAAAAATCATTGAACAACAAACTTTTATATAGCCATTTGTCAGTTATTACACCATGATTTGAAATTTTTGTTCTTTATAATCACTCGTTCAGAATATTACGAAATATTTTAAATTATCTTGATACAACTACTTTTTTATCTGTCAAGAATAAAAGCAATCCAAAACAATCTGTTACGTTCGAATCGATCACTTCTAAAAGCCACCTACCGTTCATTTAGGAATTTTATCAACGTAACGCAACCGCGCAAATCCTTTTAATAAAATTCAAATAGTTAACTTTACAATCCGCACTACAACATCCAAATGCCCTACCAAACACGATCAATCTCTCAATCACCCCTTCCATCCCTCATTTCTAACTCCACACAAAACTCCCTCAAACATAACCGCGCCTAATTGAATTAAATCCTCGCGCACTCGGTGCTGTTTTTAATTAATTAACATAGATAATTAATGAATCACGTTCTTACCCGTTCCTTCCCCATCGTCCATCCCCCTAAAAAACGAAGAATAATCCTTTACACAAACGACAACAGCAGCTTCCTGAAATCATGTCCACTTGCGTTACTATCTCTCTCTTTCTCTCTTTCTCTCTCCTCCCCTCCCCACCTCTCGCGATACCCCCATCATCGTCAAACCGCGTGCCAACAAAATACGGATATCCGATAATACGGAATTAATTAAAAAAGTATTCTCCTCTCTATTATCGGGTTTCCCTTTGACGTACGACGGATTCAGGTGGAACCGAATCCGTTGTTTTGTATCCCCCTGGAGAGAGTCCTCGACGAACGATAATTTATTACCCCCCTGTGGGAAAGGCGAAAATATACAGTGTTGGAATTCCATCTTCTAAATACCGAAAAAAATTTCATTTTTTTTTATTTTTTTTTTGCTTTTTAATTTATTTATTTGCACCTCCCTCTTTTTAAATTGAACATTAATTCACTGAAGCAGAATCGTTGATATATAATTTGAAAAAAAAAATGTAATCGTTTAATTTAACGTTTGAATTATTCCCCGTGTTTTCCTCCTTCGGAAATTACGTATTTTGCTTACCGGTTGATTCAATGTGACAGAAAAATAATGGGAAAGGGTTGCAACGCCCCCCCCTTCCCTCCCCCCTCGATAAACCTCACCGCAGTTCACGGATTCCATGTACGTAAACACTGACGCTTTTCTAACAAATCATCGTAGCTCTTGGATTTTCAGGTGCCATTTGTCGCGGGGTTGTCGATGGTGGAATGGGGCGGACGGTGTCAGAGGGTGAGGTCGGGTTGGAAAAATGTATACACGTATAGACGCGACGAAGATTTGTGGAACATAAAATATGCGACTGTCACACTGTCATATTTTTCTAACTTCCTTTTGCGCTTGTTTGAGGGTGGCGCGGTGGCGTTGGTGCAATTTTTTTTTTTTTTTTTTTTTTTTCTGTTCCCGCGTCCTTCATTGTCGGCCGGTCGCAATTTATGTTTGGAAACCGGAGGAAAATGGACGCGTCGTTAATTTTGTTGCAAAAACATAAAAGGTGCATAAAGGTGGTCGGGGTGCTTTGATAATTACGGGGAATAATTGAAGGAAGTATACTAAAAACACCCGGCTATTCTTTCAGGTGTGATTATACAGGAACAAATTGGATAGAAAATATTCATGAAATATTTAAATGGTGGCCTCGCGCACGAAATTCAGGAGTTTAATGATGAAGCGTAATGGAGGCGTAAGTTTTAAGGCGTTGCTCTGGGATTATGAACTTTGGGATTAACTCTCGCTTGGCGGCGGGGCTCCGCGTTGAGAGTCGCGAGCTGCAACTCAACAATCTCTGAAATACGAGGGTTAGGCTAACTCATGAAATCTCGAATCTTAAGATCTTTCTAATCTCTGAAAAGTGGCTATCAATTTTCAAACTTTTGTCATTAATCAGTTTCTATTTCATTGAAAAGCATATTATTAGAAACAAAGTTTAAAAACTTTACTAAATATCAACGATTAATAGTGTATTGGTATTGTCGGAATTAATTTGAAACTGAGAATCCCAACAATTATTAATGTTTTTTCGCCTGCAATTCAATTCTTTCTTACAAATGCAAATGAAATTCTCATTATCTGCAGAAAACAACTGTGATTTATAAAAAAAGAATTCCATTAAAAATTAGTCAACTGAAATGTCATTGAAAATATACCTGTACTTTACTAAACTTTAATAAGCTGTTTTATTAAAATTTTAAATTTCATTATGAAAATTTTATAGCTTTAGCCATATTTGAATATAACCCGTATTTTAAGTTATTTTATAATTCACGAAATTACTATTTTTCGCAATATTAATAAAGATGTTTTTACGTTTAGCGTTAAGAAATTTAAATTCTCATAACAACAATATAAATTCGTTTTAAACTAAGCACTACTTTCTTCCAAGTATTTAACGTACAAGAAATTATTTATAATCTAATCTCAGAACTTAAATGCCAAGGCATTTAATACACATTTTACGACATTAGCTCTCACCATTTCTGTCTCAGTCTCTTTCTCTATCCCAGAGCATTACGTGACATATGTGCGCACGACCTTTCTGACTCTGCCAGCAGCTCTTCCTTGCTCCCGCCGTCATACAAAGTACTTTTAAAACGCTAATTCCATTCCCCCTTGCCCCGCGGCCAATTTGAATTCGAATGGATAATTGTGTCGGGGTGTCTTGCCAGCATCAGTTCCTAAACCCCCCTCCCCTTCACCCTCCCCCATCTACCCCCTCGTCGCGCTTCATTGCGTGCGTTAACTCGAAAACTTTTGCGAAAATTGATTTCGATTGAAAAAGGCAAATCACTGACACTCGTCGCAAAGAACTCGCTCAGACGTGTCCTCTTGCTCCGAAACTCCTTCGATGTTTCGAACAATGTCGTTCGATGAATATTTCTCCCTATTATTTTCGATGAATTCTATCGCAGTTAAATTTCTGTCCGTTAATCATTTAATGTAAAAACGATATACAATAAAGTTGGAAAAATTGCTAATTTGAATGGAAAGTTTATTGACTGAATAATAATTAGCGATCGTTTCTCGTCTGGCTTTTAAATACGAATTTTTCACTTTTTTTTTTTTTGTTCATTTTTCATAACTCGAAACTGAAGAGCCAGAATTTTGAGATTCATATCATGGTAAAGGTAATGTTATTTGTCATTTCATTAGGAGAGTTTATGATTTCAATTATCTAGATAGTAATTTGTATAAGCACTACAGAAATATCAACATTTGCCTTCGCCATTGCACAGACGTGTAGATTGTAAAATCAATATTTTGAGATTTGTGAACTATTCATTTCAACTGAATGGAATCATAATTAATATTGACTGTAGCCGAAAGTGTACGAGGCTAATAAATCTCGCACTTAAATTTAGATCTTAATTTTATTCCCAATAAAAATAAAAATAACACAACAAACAACTTTTCCCATTATTCAAAAGTATTAAAGTTATTGTTTCCTCGTATTGTGAATTGTCCCTATTGCTTATAAAAAAAAAAGTTACTCTTGAATTTGAAACATAAATTTCATTTATCATCTCGTAAACTTTTTTAAGTGTCATTTAGTGATTATTATAAGGTATTTTAAAGACAGTTTAATAGTCATATCAATTATAATAATTTTTGTTTAAATGACATTTTTATTTTATAAACGAAATTTGAAGGAGATGAAATATTATGTTGTCAATGTTTACTGCAAAAATAATTTTGTAATAAAATTTTAATTTGAAATCATTTTGATTGGATTACACTTATATTCATCGAATTGTTTGATATCATCAATTAATAAATAAGCATGAAAGCATGGGAAACTGCAATATTCCTTCGTGGGTTCAAGTTTCAGGTCCTGACAAATGTTGTGCTGTGTGTAATACAAATGTTTAGGAGGTATTTGCTGTGATACGATATTTAGTGTTTACCTTGCAGTCCTTTACTACACATTTCATCACTATTTCGTTTTACTGTATATTTAAGGTTGCACACATATACATATATATATATATATATATTATATATACTCACTCCTGGATCTTTGATGTGAAGCATTCATAATAAATCCAGAATAATATGTTCAAATCTCTATATAACTTAACTGAATTTATTCTTTGATATTAAAAACTACAAAATTATCCAAAATCGTAACATCAATATGTAACTTTTTATTGAATAATTTTTTTAAACAACAACATGTTTGTAATGGCATGTAATTTAAACGCTTTTGTAATAATCTTTCTTTTGTCATTTATTCTCATTTTTCAAAAGTCTTAATTTATTATTCTTTTTTTTTTTTTTTTTTTTT
>JABFQA010003172.1:0-10131 GCA_022817065.1 Probaryconus sp. ZL-2020
TTATTTTTTCAGTTTGACTTATAAGTCTGCTTTGCCAGAATTATGGTAAAATTTAAAGTAACATTTTTCTGCGTGTGTGAAATGAAATGATTTTTTGAACAACAATTTTCAATAAATTATTCAAAACTATTAAAGACAATTTGAAATGCTATTAAATAATAGTTATAGATCCTAGTTTAAATTTCCGCATTGTTCTGGCAATGCATGCATGTCTTTCACCTTACTAATATGTAAAACAAAGAAAGTATTCATTATGCAAAATAACAGTAGTTGCTCGTTTAAGTAACATTTTATATATTTGATCACGTAATTATCTTATTCAATTCAATATTTCCACGAATCCATATAAATCTGTCGTGAACATTGGTCTCTCGTTCTTAATAACTGGCCTATCTACTTTCGCTTTCATATTAATAAGTGACTTTTACTATTCGCGAGCTAATGATACCAATGCAGGAAATATAAATAACGAAGGAAAAAAATATATTTATATTTGATTGATATATAAGATCGTACATACAAATTGTGCCCGTAGTTATTTTATTGTGAAATGGTTCAATGAAAATCTCTACCTGTAATAATAATGCTGCGGGTAATAAAATGCGTGTCAATTTCATTCGTTACAATTTGTAACGACTCCCAGAAGGATTTTTATCGCATATTATTTTTTTTCAATCCCAAACACATTTGTTTCAAAGTACTCTACTTTCAAATTTATTAGATTCTGCATTTACGTATCAAATTAATGAAATCATAAATTAGTTTAATTGTCGTTTATAGGCCATTAACTATTATGTTTGCGACAGAAGGTGTAAATTCTCGTTGGAATTATATATATTTATTTTAATAATTTTAGATAGGAGGAAAAGGAAAACAAACGATAAGAAAGAAAAGAAAAAAGAACACGGTATCAATTTAAAAGGAATATTCAGCGCCATTAGGTAACTGTATTCTAACTGTACCCCTCGTGGTCATAATTTTTACGTAAAAATTCGCGAGCCAATAGATTAGATCAAAATTGTATAGATCCAATTAAATGAAAGGAATTGTTTCATGCTCGGCGCGCATCGACGTTGGCTCTCGATTTCCATGCTTACCTGAAACGGGCTCTGCTCCTTAACCTCGGCCACGAATATCGGCGCATCCTTAGCGTGCCAATGGTCGTGCGAGTAAATCGAATTCACCTTCATGCCTCCGCGACTCTTCGGCGGGGTAATGAGGGCCTTGTCTTCGCAGACCTCGACGTGGGCGAGCCTCGCTTCGATGTCGCTTTTCTCAAAGTTAAAGGGCTGAGCGTTACCGGCGTCCATAACGTTAACATTTTGGGATATGGAGAACACGTCGACCGGGCCGCTCGACTTGTTGTCACACCTGGAGCCGCAGAAACTCGGCAGACGGCCCTCGGGCAGCGTGAAGATTGGCTCCGCGCCAAATCGAAAGTTATGCTCGATTTTTACCGAATCACGCGAGCTTTGCCCCAGGCAGATTTGGTCAGCACGCAGATTTCCTGCAAAAACCGTTGCCGTTTAAATTACCTTTGCTTCTTCGCCTTCTTCTTCGGGCATTGTCTCGTCCGTAAAATGAACACAGAGATAACAGTACATGACGATAATCTAATCAATCTCACTTTGAAACATAATTCGTTAACGGTTTTAATGAATGGACAATCATCGCAAATATTGCACGAGAGAATTTTCCGATCATTGTCAGAAGATTATCGGTTATCATATACATTTGCCACTTACGGTTAGTGAATTCTGTTGAATGTAGACAGTTCAGAAAATCTGGGGTGTGAATGGTTTGGAGTTAAATGTGAAGATATTGGAGTAAATTTTTAGGAGGCTATATGTTTATAAAATATATGAAATAAGGTACAAAAACTCATTTGGAATTTCATTGCAATTGAAATCCACTCCGTCAAAGAGTGAGAAAAATTCACTTCCATCGCATAATTTTCACTTCCGATTTTTTACAGTGTAATCTAGATCGAGAGGACATGTAATCCAATCGAAAGCTGATTAATTTTTAGAATGCTGTAATGTAATTGTAACGTTACCTATTTTAACGGAGTCATCGGTGGCGTTGGCTGCCTTGATCTTGCAATGCTTGCAGTCCTTCTTTTTTCGTTTGCGAGCTGGTCTATCTTCGGGACCGGAACTCATAGAGTCGCGACCTTCCACCAGGGCAGTCCTTTCTCGTGTCGTCACTCGGTCGGACGAACGTATCGTGTTTCCTGAATTTCTTTGGTCCCCGTAGGTTCTATATAGTGGCAGCGTGAGGTTGCGCTGTAACGTGTCTATGGGGTGTCCCATAATGGGATACGGTGCCGACGTGTCTTTCATCATCGCCGCTTGTATCTTCGGATTGAAAGACCGTCGCAGTTGGTGATTTGTTTTTTGATTAATATTCTCTCGGGATAGGCTCGGGATGTCTTCGTAATGATGATTTTGAATTGCTCTCGAGTCATACGCGGAATTGCCTCGGTACATTTCTGCCGGATGCAGTAAGCGGGGCGCCGGTTTTGGAGCCTCTTGCGGAGGTGGGAAATCACGTGGAGGTCGCTCACTTCTGGGAGATTCATCCTCGTAGGCCTCGTTCTCCATCTGAAATCAGAAGATTCGTCAAATTATTTATCATCGCTTTTCACGTCAAATAGTAATTTCTACAAAGATATTCTATTGTTTAAAAATGCAGATTTCATTTAATCTAGACGGATGATTTGCTTTGCAACGCAACAACCTTAATCATAGATATGTATCCGTAAAAATTAATTGTTTGCAAATATCATCGCAGAAAAAAAATCTGGATGTTTATTTAAAAGACATTTGATTTGCTGAGTAGAAATGGAAACAATAGTCCCTTTGATTTGTCTTGAATATTCTGGTTATTGTTAATGGTACAAGTAGCAAAGTGTATGAGTAATGTACTCGGAAGAAAAAAAAAAAAAAAGAAAAAACAAAAATAGTTGTATATTTTGCAGCGGTACGTGAGCAACGTGGGTATGCTCTCGGGCAATTTGCAACAAGTCTCGACTGCTACTGTATTCAATTTCAGGAGCATTATGTTCGATCGATATCGACGCAAAGGAAGAAATTAAAACAGGTTAATATGTTTTAAACAGTCGATTGGGAAGAAAATCGAGCCACCGTATCTAGCGCATTGACAGTAATCATGGAAGAAGAGGAAGGTTTTAATTATTCTTATCTCAATGATATAATCGATTAGTCGGGACTTATCAGATCGGTTTCATCTTTCCGAGTTGGAAACCTGTTTTTCTTACGGCTCCATCGAACTGTATCTTCTTACAAAGTATCAAAATTGAGAAATATACTTACAGAATTCTTAAACACGATTACGAGCGTTTCTTCTTTTTTTTTTTTACATAAAATTATTAACGTTACGTAGAGCGAAGCTCGTTGGGCTGATGAGTATTTTATGGAGCTGATGGATTGTCTGGGCACTTGTTGATTTGTACAATTTAATCGGACCGAGTTGAAAAGAGATTGGTATGCATGCTTATTCATTTCATTCGTTCGAGATGTTTGTTCAAATTAATGGCGCACTTGTTCCATTTACCAAAATCGTTCCGCCACTCTGGATACGATGCACAACGAAAATAAATTGCTCCAAAAATAGTTTAATGGCCAATCAGGACGGATCAACGCTGATGAGTAATGAAGCGAATTTTTCTGTTATGCTAGATTTTTGCTTCTTTTGCAATCACAATTTTTTTTTGTGATATCCTGATAAATATTAACAATTGAAGTAATTGCATTTCTTGTAAAGAAAGATGATAAAATTCGCCTGGCAAATAATCGGTAGAACAAAGACATTTAAAACTGACAATCATTGACGTGTTAATAGTTTGTGAAAGAATTTGAAGGAAAAAAAAAAAAAAAACATTAATAATCGTGACAATCCAATATAAAGTCTAAGCCAGCAAGTCAAAGCTTATTCTATGGAGAAGAATTAAATAGAAGCAGTCCAGAGAGATCTTTATCTTTACGGTTATAACTTCTATTCATGTTGAATACAATATGTAACGCGTTAGTTCGGTGTCCAGTGTTAAACTACAGGACATCGTTATTATAAACAGAATAACTCAAATCAGAAACACAAGATGAGTTGTACTTTTCGCTGTGAAAAGAAATGTAACAAAAATTGATTAAAATTATATGCCAAATAAAGTACTATTGTGTTAAAATTTCAAATACAATTTGTTAAGCACACAGTTCAATTAACATTATAAAAACAAATTCAATTTACCATTTATTTGTATTTGAAAAAATTAATCTTCGCATTAAATTATTAAGATTAATTAAACTTCAGATGTCAAGGTGACTTATTTTCACCCAATCGACTTAAGTGGCATTTAAGTTAACTATCAAAGACATTCCACTGAGCTTATCTTTTTATTTTTAATTTCATTAAATTGGATTGCAGACTTACAATGTGCACTTTTAAATTATTTACAATGTTAACAATGTGTACATTTTAATTTGTCTCACGCATATTAGTCAATGTACTCATATCAATATTTAATGACCGCAACTTCTCAATGTCAACATTGTCATTTTAATCACTGCGACTTGTCATCATTTTTTTTATACATCTGTAGAACAAGATAAATGCAGTATCGTCGAAGATTAACCATTAACCGTAAAGCTAAATGACAGCGCCGACGATATTCAAAGCATATGTCTTATCTTTGTACAGTCACACAATGTATCAATGCTACCTTACATCAACAATTAAAATAGATGCTTCAATACATAAAACAGTTAATTAAAAATACTCAGTGCAACAATTTATGTATCGTTCAATTAAAAATTACATTAACATTGCAAGTTTCAAGTTTCATGAAATTGAACTTTAATTTGGCTTTAAAACATTAAGTAATCATAAAAAAAAATGCACTGATAACTGATTTTGAGTAAAAGTGAATTAAATTTGTTCGCAAATAGAATTTAATTTAATTCCATCGCCCAACGAAGTAGCTCTGTTAATTTTGAAACAATACTTCTCAAGTATTTAAAAAGTCTTCTTTCGCTCTACTTCTTATGATTTAATATTGTCTCTCTGATTTCCATCCTCGTCCACAGTAAATTCTCATCGCCTTCTCAAAGTTGATCTTCTATTCAGACGCAGCTCTGAAAGCTTCGTTCACTTTTAATGAATCAATTGTCTCTGATCGACTTCTAATTGGTCGATTCTTCGCAGAATTAAGTCGCAATTGCACGAAAAACTTTTTCACCATTCACAGTCAATTAAATTCAACGCTGAAGAGGAATGGGGAGGGGGAGGAAATAAACGAATAGGCCTAAATTTCGTTTAATTCGGTCAGCTCGGGCATCGATCGATCTTATAAATGATCTCCACCTACTTTTTATTTTTATATTTCCTCTAAAAAAAAAAAACATTTTCACGGAAACGACGTTTTTCTTCTTCCGTCAGGCTTCGTAACATTATACATTAAATATAAATTATATCACTTATGTCATTTCATATTCTCAGCGCTTTTACTTTGCATGTGTCACGCGAGCGTGATAAGTAACAGAAAATGTTGTACTCAAAATGATGTGGTTCATGATTGTGACATATGGCGTGAAGTTTATTTTCAATTGTCATTAATCTTTACATTTATTTTTTTTATGATAAAGCGTGTTCTATCTCTGCTGCCGATCATTATATATATGAAATTGATTATAAAACTTTGTAGAAGTATTGAAGCATAAGTATAATGTTTCTGTCAAAAATATTCTGCAGAATCTCAGATAAAAGGAGATTAAGTCTATGGAAACAAAAAGAATAACATAATCAGAAACTCCGGGACTCAATTACACCAAATTGCGTTAAGAGGTGACCACCCGGTATATGACTAAAGTTCTACGGAGTTGCAAGTGGAAGGAGAGGGGAGTCACAAGAAAAGAAAGATACGAAAAAAGATAAATGGACTACGAGCAGCGATCCCAATCGGGGATTTCAACACGCCGCGAGCCGAAAGTGCGAGAGATGTTGCGATTAATTTCCTCCATCTTCTTCTGCTCCCCCTCCCCACCCCCCAACATTTTTTTTTTTTTATTTCTACGTTCTCGCAATTTTACCCCTCTCGCCGTGACCGGGCACTACCGTTAAACCCGAAACTTGGACCTCTTCGGCGTAACGCCGAGGATTCTTTTTCGGTCCCCTGCTTATTGCAAGATTCCACCTCGATTTGTTTCGCCTGTTGAATAGTCGAATGCTGAAACACACCTCAGTCAGTCGGCCCGCCCGAGGATTCCAACACAAGGACTAAGCACATTTGCTCATCGAACAAAGAATTTCAAGATTTTAAAGATAACTGGTAACGAGTCAAACAGAAGGAATAACGACTTAGGACTACGTCTGAATACGACACCTTACCGAAATATGCAGCCGCCGACCTTGAACGAGTACAAGCGAAGGTTAATCGTAAGCCACGGTTTCCCAGCGAACGGGGATGATGTGCGACAAAAATCCGTTGGAGAAATCATCGAAATAATCGAATTTATTTTATTTCTCCGCCGGGCAAAATCATCGTTGGAATGCCTGCTTTCGTTTCCGTCTTTTTTGCTCGCTAAATACTCCGAGTACCATTTAAAGAATTGAATAACCATAACATGGCGCTTGAGGTTTCTAGTAAAAACTGTAAGATAGAATGTCAAAATTGTTGCCACGGAAGAGTGTCTTCATTTTCAGCACAAATATATTTCGGAATGAGACATCGGAATCTAAAAACAGGACAACGAACTTTTTATCATCAGGTCATTCTTCCGTTCTTTTATTTATTTTATTTATTTTTTTTTTGTTTTATTGCATGGCCATTGTTATTTTTTAACTCCCGCGTCTTACGTTTCTATTCGCGGGGTTAATCGGGCAACATAAGTCGGCAATTCCGTCCTGAGAACGGAGCTGTTTGATTGGCGGGCATCTTCACGAATGTCGCAATTATCGCGACTTGACTCTCCGATTGATCTCGTCATTATGACGTCATCGTTAAGAACGATCACCGGAGCACGTCGCACGCGAGCTCGTGTAACGGCTCCTCTCGCGGACCGAACCGAATCCCTTTTGCAAAAGCATCCCGAGATGCGTATAACATCATCCGGACTGCGAGTCGAGGAAAGCGATCTTTGTCGTAATTTATCTGTAATGGTCGTCGTGTTCGCGACAATTATCTGCGATCTGGGCAGCAGCCAGCCAATCGCCTTTTTTTCCCCCATCTCTTTCTCTCTCTCTCTCTCTCTTTCTTTTTCTTTCACTCTACCATCTCTTCCTCCTCCCCCTCTTTTTCGCGCTGAAATTGTTATTTTAACGAAAGGACGATTCATCTTCTGATTCCTTTTTTTTATTTTTTTATATTCTCCGGTCGTCCCTTTCGTTTAGATAGACACCATACTTCTCAGGAATACCAATTAACATTTAATGAGATTTATTTACGTGTGATTTAAATGTTTATATCGGTTTCTTCGTAGGGTTACATACAAAAAAAAAAAAGGTTTCATAAAAATTACTAACTTTGTTGGTAACTGTGGCAATATATATTTTCCCTAATCAAAAGATTATTAAAATCTCTTGGCAGGTACATAATTTATATGAGGAAAAATATTGTTTTTTACAAAGTACGATAGTAATTTTTTTGATTTGGAAAAGTATGTTGCCACGATAGCGACAAAGTAATTTTTATAAAACCTTTTTTCTACGTGTAGTAATTTGATTTTTGGTGTTTGACGATGTCAAATGAGATTGGATTTGATGGGAACGAAATCGAGTTGTAAAGATGGACAAAAAGGTACTTGGAATTGAACAGAAAAAAAAAATAAAATGAAAAAGAAATGCTAATCATTTACAGTGAGAATGAAAAGTCGCACGAGGGTTCGGTATTATGCGGGATCTTATACGAGATTCATGATCTTAGATTTCAAAGTAATAAGCTTAACCATGACCCGATTGCGCGGGCACAATCGCTTACCATTCGCATTCGACGTCGTTTGCACAGAGTTGATTGATCTCGAACCACAGGGCACTTAGGCCGACGATCATTCGTCATTCTCGCGCACTCATTAGGGAAATTGATAATTAGTTTCCTCAATAAAAGTACGCGCGTAACGTTTCCAGCGTTGGCTTCCATAAAACGAATAATGCGCGATTAATTGTTTAGATTTTACCGTTGATGCGAATTCGCGCAGAAGGAAATTCGCGAAAGGAGGAAGCGAATTAACGTTTGAAGGTACATTACCTTTCCAAACTTCGAACTTTTTCTTCTTCGTTTGTTTTTTTTTTCCTTCTTCCTTAACTTCACTCTTACACAAGTTGAATAATCAAAACAAAATTTGCAATTGAAACCAGTGCAAAGTTTAATTAAATTAAATTGGACCGTGCACATAAATTTGCAATCTCATTCGTTTCCATCGTCAGGAAAATTGTGCAATTGTGTCGCGACCAATGAAACACCGTCGCTTTGTGTAATCGGGGGGGAAGGGGGGGGAACTTTTAGAAGAAATATTTCCTTTTGAATGTTCCGCGGTGTGTAATGGTAATGAATTAAGGAAAAAAAAATGTGCTAACTACGGGTTTGGGCGCCTTTGGGTAAACGCAAAAAAAAAAAAGGGCTGATGAAGGAATTTGATAGGAATGCGCTTGAGAGTCGAGTATGCGAATCTGTTGAAAATTGATTTGAATGTCTATAGGAGTCGACCCTGAGCCTCGCCAACGACGGGAATTACGAATCGCGATGATTCTTATCTGTGATTCGCGCGAGCGACCACGCTGCTGAAAGTTCTTGCGAAAAGTCCCATCGGGCTAATACTAATACTCAGCCGAGTCGGTAATCTGTGGCGAGTTCGATGTACGATTTAAACGAACGTTAATTCCGATTCTGACGCCGCTGAGAGCACACCCACAAACAACGTCAAATGCATGTCGTTATATTACCTCCCGATAAAATCTTGTTTACTAACTTATAACAACAGTTTACCCAGTTCGTTAAGGTGAAATGTCGGTTGTGTTTGAAATTTTTTCTTTTTTCTTTTTTTTTTTTTTTTGTAGATTAACGCCGCAATATCGTACGTTCATATATTTACTTGATTCTTAAAATGTTTTTGTAATTATTAAAAGGAACGCGTGTGATTGTTACGGGCACAAAAGGAATGTGTCTTTAATTTCCTTTTAATTGCGTTTATAAGATTCTTCATTGTTTCGTTTAATCGGACAATTTTTCATGGGAATTAGATAAGTAAACAGTACAGCGCATTGTTGTAATTTCATTTGAATATAATTGTTTAACTGTACAATTATGCCGTACGATAAATCATTGAATGTGTTTTTAAAAACCATTGTTTTCGTTTGAGAAGAATACTTTTTATATATACAATTATTTTCAATTGACAACATTTTGAATATTTAATATTGGATTAATTAACGTAAACAGAAGTACTAATTGTATATAACAAGTAACATCATTGAAATGCAAGTTCTCGTTCGTTGACAACAATCCTGGCCAGGTGAAAAAAATGTACGAGAGACGTTAGTATCCGTAAGGTGTCGAGGAATCGTCATCGTCATATTAAATTTCCATGTTTTGTCGAAGCACGTTGTACGATGGAATGTAGACATTTATGTTGATCGTCGCGTTTTGTATGATCCGCTTCTCATCGTTCACCTCACGTACATCGTCGTGGATCGTATTTATACATACTTTATAGAAGGACTCGACCGCATATCGTCCAGTTCTGTAAACAATGAGGGATTCCAAACGCGCGCCTTCGTCGATAAGGTCCCATAGAAATGCGCGTAACATCCTACCGACTCGTACAAAAAGATTCTCGCGGTTTCAAAGAAACAAGTTCGTTTGAGCGCGAATACGAGTCGTGCCTTCATATATGGAACAATTGCTACCATATAAATTATGTATAGTTTTCATAGGTTTTAAAATTCCACATAATCATTTCATGAAGCGCGATGGCAATTCCTTTGGAACAAAAATGATGGGCATTAGACAAAAAGAGGAAAAGAACGTTTTTAAAAAAAAAAAAGATATACCACCTTAATTACGTACGTCGTCATGCATTTTGCGGGAGAGTATTTTTTTTTTTTTTTTTTTTTTTTTTAATA
>JABFQA010003173.1:0-10129 GCA_022817065.1 Probaryconus sp. ZL-2020
AAATTATTTATATATATATATATATAATATTTATGTATATGCCATTTGTTTACACATACTTATAACAAATGAACTAACTTTACAATTTAAAGCTATTTTTACAATTGTTCCTTAATTGCATTTCAAGTAGTTTCTAATTCAAATAATGCTTTTAGAAACTGGGAGTTTACAGATTTAAAAAAGAAAGTACCACATAGATTACATATAAAGATATGTAGAGCGAATTACCTTGATATTACGTGCAAATTTGGGCAAAAACTTTCTCAACAATTATTATAAAAAAGATGTACACGTTATTCAAATATATAATTTCATGTATAAAAGCTTTTATTTTAAAGATTGCAACGCGTTTCCTTTATCATATATGTATATGATATATAAAATTCGTAAAATTCCTTTAATATAACAATAAAATTGAATTCCTAAATCTATTGAGAACAAATTGATTTATTACGCGTATAAAAATAAAATAGTAACATTTGTCACAAAATAAACGCAGTGTACTTTCATCGACAAAGGATTTCCAATATTTTGTGTAGAAATTTAAACAGTATTATTGGAATAAAATCTGTGGCCTTTTCGACGTAAACTTGCATTATTTAACTCGTTTTACGTTAATTGATTTTTAGAATCATTGTATGTTGAAAAATATAATGTTCCTGGTGTAAAAAATTTCCAGAAACTTAAACAATGAATAACACTGTAGAAATAAATGCATTTACAAAAAAGTAGTTTTCGGAGGCAAAAAATAATATCTTGGCTTAAGACAAAAATTAATGATTTAATAAATCATTATTAAATCAAAAATATCATTTTTCGGTTTAAAAAGGGTTTAGGCCAAGAATGTAAACTTTTACTGTACAAACGAGAAGGTTTTGTCTATGATAAAATTGCTTAAAATAATAATCATTCTTATTAGTTTCGTTTGCACCAACTTGTAATTGTACTCTTGAGGAAAAACTTGTCATTAATGCCCAAATTCATACCTAATACTTAAAACCTGCAACAGCTACACCATTTATACATAATATATGTACAGAAAGGGTGCATTGAAAAACCGCCTTCGAAAAATTTTTTCTAGATACATGATATTTACATCCTCGATTGTATGCAAAGAAAATGGATTTCATAAACGTTGACCTTACGTTGGAGCGCGTTTCAGGTGGGAAACTTTCGTGCAACTTGAAAGGTTCAATTCCGAGAGATAAATGGCTAAGTGAATAAAACTGTTGAGGGTGTACGTTAAACAAGAGTAAAGAGCGAAAAAGGAATTGTTTGGTGGTTTTATTAGGAGCCTTAAAGATCGGTGTCAGGGTGAGGGATGAAAACGAGAAGCAGAAGAAAAAACTACGTTAATCCAGCGAGGAACGAAGAATGAAAAATAGTGCTCGCGACCCTTAATTGTGGCCCAAAAAAATTCTTTTTTGTTGTTTTCTTTTTTTCTTCTTCTTCGGTTTGTATGTGCCCCTCTTGCTCTTCTCAGCAATGATATGCACACAGGAGGAAAAATGCTATCAGCCATAAAAAGTAGACGGAGAATAGCGTAGGAACCTCGACCCCATTTTTGTCGGGTCTCTTCCGCTTCGCCTTTGATTTCGTGCGCCTTTTCCGCGAGAATATCGCGTTCGTCGCGTTGGTCGGCGAGTCGACGTTACAGTAGCTCAAGTCGCAACAGCTGATGCAGATCTGGAACGAAATAACCGAATTTATTCGACATTACAATCGCAAAATTCGTCATTTCGTACCTTCTGAGTGTCTACGGGAATACAGCCGACAGATGCTGGACCGCATTCGGCGCTGCTGGCACAGCTCTTTCTGACCTAGTGTTCGACATATGCTATATTAGATTACTCGTCGATGATGATCTTACAATCAACGGTGGAAATTACATCTCAATTTTATACAAACTCTCCGAAAATTAGTGTACGATTTATTTTCGAACTTTTTAAAATTTCCTTTTTAAATAATTAGGTTGATTTTGTTTTTAGTATTATTTCGTTGAAATTATATTTTTCTAGATATAACTTTCTACACTTTTTAATTGTCTGTTCTTCATGATTAAATCATAAATAAACTTTCAAGCATTGTTGAAGGAATATTACTTTGTAAGATATTGACATGTGAAATTGGATTTTTATAATGGATTTTGCTTGTTGTTACTTTTCTTTATGTTAAATTTCAAAATATACATAAAAACTTTTCATTTATATTCTAAACTTTAGTTATTAGTAACTTTTATGTTTTACTCTTTAGTAATCAACTACAATAATTTATTAAAGTTTTCTTTAATATTTTCGGAAGGTTTATTCATGTGTTTATAGTAAATTAAAAGTAGAACAAAACTTTAAAAAATATATTTATATGCTTATACCAATGCATTTTCTATTCAAATAAATTTTTTGAATATCACAAAATAGCATTATTCCTTGCTGACTTTAAGGAAGTTATGGCATTTTGAAAATATCTCTGGATTTTGGTATGATAAGGTCACAACCAAGAATCAACGACATTGACATGGCTGTACTTTGCATAAAAATGATAATGCCTTCGAAAAAAGGTTAAAAAATGTTTGATAAGATTTTTTACTTAAAAATAAAATATGAAAACATATTTCAGCAAATTTATCCTTATTATAAATTTAACACCATATATATCAATAAATAATCTTCAACTAACAAATTATTTTAAATATGTAATCGAGTATGTAATCGAAACGTCACGCGATTCAAAAAAAAAAAAAGCAGAACAAAAAAAATTGTTTATGTAAGCTTTTTAAAAATTCTGTTTTTCAATGTAAATAAATAATTTATAAATTTATCTGGTGCATAATATGCTGGCGTACTCTGAAGTAAAGGTGCATCATTTTATAACAAAACGTTGTATATGTACAAGAGAGCATCCAGTATTAAATCGATATACGTATAAGATTTACTCTTCTAAGTACAAGAGCGTGGGTAAAGATTATTGAAATCCAGCATATCATTATGATGTAAAATTAATTTTGTGCATTCTATAAAGTAAACGTGCAATAACAATTTGTGTATTAAATCCCATTAAAACATTTTAATAAACGAATGAAATAACGTTATCGTAATTAAATTTTTTTTCTCACATTATTACTTTCAAAGGAAATTATTTTAGAATAATTTACTGAACATTTTGAGATATAATGTGTATATATTGTGATTACTAATGCAAAACTCCGGATAATCAGGTTTTTTGTGCATTTTTGGGCTTTTAGCTTTTCTACTGCAAAAGATTAAATTATAAATTATGTCCTGTGTAACGCCAGGACTATACATCTCATTTAAATTTCCATGGCATAAATTTCAGCCAGTTCTGGTTATATTATCTTGAAACTAAAGCTGGATGAAATTTGTACATTTTCGGCAAAATTAAACGAAACATTTACGGTTGTATCGAAATCATACATCCCTCGAAAACAAAGCCACTTTATTTCTTCAGTCGAACAGTGTTACGAAATTTAATAAGGAAACCTTTGGCAGGAAACTTTCAAATCGTTCCAAATAATGTAGATTTAAATTCAAGATGATTGTAGAGTTTGTAGAGTTTGATTTATGAATACGTGTTGCGTAATTCTGTCGATAAACAATGATTAACAAAATGGCAAATGAATGCCATAACGATACTACTGTGTTAGCTACGACCGCAATTTATTATTGAAACATTCAAATTAATCTGTTTTGCATAAAGGATATGCCTCGTGCAAACGTTTCACGCAAAATTCGAATCAAATTTTGCATTGTTCCTTTTCCAGTCATTGTGTTAAAATTTTTGCAAATTAGATACATTTAAATCAATTTTCAGAAGCCAATTCAAATTAACGTTATTTATTATACAAATAATTTTCTTCTATAATAAAATTGTTTTTCAGAAAATATTATCACGAATTAAATTAATTTGGCATTATATCAACTAATTTTAACGCAAGTTTTTAAGCGTAGCTGCTTATCAGGACTGTTCAATTAAAGAAAAATGATGTGCAGATTATACACTTTTCATTAAATTTATTCAGCAAAGAGCACTTAGTATAATGCTTGCAAAATAAAAAAGCATAAAAATAGCGTAAATTTAATTAAAAGTTAAACAGTTTTTTATTCTATTAGAAGAAATGACTGTTGTTTGACTGAAAAGAAATGTTCTTGACTGATGGAAAGACTTTTCTAAAGTACGTGAACGAGAAAAAAATTTTTTTTTTTCTTGCGATACAAATTCTTTTAAATCAATTTCTCTGCTTTAAGGATACACTCTTTTCCAATATACTTTACAATGCATTTTATTGTATCGTCGAAGGATTTATTTATTCGCGTGCACGTTTACATTAAGAAACATTTTCCTCATTGCTGTAATAACTTATTTTTTTATTGAAACCGCGGGCATATCTATGCGAAATGTTATTTTTTATATTGACAGTAATGATTTGAGAGAAAACATTTCGCTTTATTAATGAAGCTGTAAAAATGTTCACATAAAAATGTTTAAAAGAATAGCGTAATTATATCAACGAATAATTCCTCGCGGTTCAGAAAATTATGAATTTTATACACGTTTATTTAAAATATAAACGAGACTCATTGCATTTTAATTTTAACTTCAAAATTCGTAATAACGAATGTTTATGGTTATAAACATAAATAATGGACAATTAATTTAATAGCATACAATTAAAATATAAATCAAGAGAAATGGTCAAACGGTGCGTGCTTTACAGTAATATTATTTTTGTTTCAAGTTTTGGCGGTAATTCATCTGCTATAAAAAATGTTTCATTCTGACCAAATTTTACAGAAAAAAAAAAAAAAAAACAAACTGCTCAAAAAATGTATTCCGCTATTTTTCTGTCGAGTTTTATAATTGACGTTAATTGAACATAAAATTTAAATCGTACGAAATAAAAATCGTTCAATTACAAAATAATAAACTTTTTTTTTTTTTCGGCGCAACTACAACAGTAAAATGCAGCAAATAATACTTTACTAAGCAAAGTAAATGGTATATTAACCAGAACACTGTTTCCGTGGCTATCTAAAATGTGCAGTGATCGGCAAAAATCCTTGCCACCCGTTGGACATGGCGTATCTATAGCCCACTCGTTACACATCTGCAAAATAAGAACAAAAGATATTTTTCGGTGCAGCAGCAATGTATAATCAGATATTCATTAAAAATTAAAGATGCTCGGTTTTTCTTGTTTCGTAATTCAGACAGCCAATTTGCGAGCATGGACTGCTTAACGACATCTTTAATTTATAATAGCTTTTAAAATTTTCATTTTATTAAATTTCATTGCAAGACGTAATTTCGAATTATGATTTTAATAGAATTGATGGGCATCGATTTTTACTGATCGACTAAAGTCGATGTACTGTTATTTTAACTGTGTATCTAATTAAATTGATTAAAGCTCCAAGTCACTTGTTAGACTCGTACATTATAATCACGATATCAGAAATTTATCAATTAAATTGCGTACAACTATTCATTAAGGAGGCATTCGATCATTATTGGAAAGGTTATTTAGTGAAGTAAAAACTTTATTCAATTATATTCGCAATGTTGATTAATTATTGCAATTAATTGTTATCATTCATTTTTAGTTTTTAATTGTTTATTTTCATACGAAACATTTACAAATTAGAATTAAAACTGCATTTTAATTGCGATTAAACGATGTTCATTAAACAATGACCGTTCGTCTTTTTGCGGTTTGTATATATTTAGTAAAAACTGGGCCGTGTGCATTAAGTCCATTATGCACATAGGTACTTTCAAGAGCATTCAATTGACTCGTTCATACCTGATTATCGCTGACGTTGACACAAGTGTAGCACGTTAGACCTGCGCAAAAGAAATCAAGTGGGTGAGACGAAGAAGACTACGGAAGCCGATAAGGCACTGAAGGAGGTCAAGAAACGTCGCGAAAACATCAAAGTTCATAATGTTTTGAAATTTGTAACCGAAATAGAAAATCTGATAAAAAATCACGTGCGATTGCTCTCTACGAGGATTTTCTTTTTATCGGAATTGAGTTTCACCGGAATATATATTAAAAGTTGAAATATCAATGAACATTTGGTAAGGTACTTTACGGAATATCGAGATACTCAAAGGTTTTTATTAAACATATTAAATAAATAAATAAAAAAATGTAGACAATTGCAACGTGAATTACATTAATTTACGAATTTGAATCAATTTCAACAAAACACAATTCTTAATTTGAAACATATTTCCCATTTTATCATTATTTCACGCGGTCCCGTTATTAATTTTTATTAAGTCCTTAAACTTTATTATTCTTATAAAAATACTATAAAACTTCTTGTCAATATATAAAAAGAAGGTATAAAATAAAACTGGGAAGTTAAACAAATGACAAAAAAATATTGCAAAAGACATTAGTATTGCAATAAAGTTGGTATCTTTTGTATATCATTTTTCCCGGTGTGGAGTAATTAAGCAACAATTTACGGAGGGATCGGGCAAACGAGAATAGTGATAGGAATAAAAAAAAAAAAAAAAAGAAACAGAAAGGAAATAAAATAAAATCAGAAAGTAGGGCCGACATCCAGTTGCGAGATAAGTAGGTACATGTGTATTTGTGAGAGATAAAAACTGTATTGGATTACGTTGATCGTTACTGCGCCAAGTTATTGGCAAACTTACGATAGATATCCTCTTCATCTGTGGCGGTCGCTTTCAAACCGCTCTTCTGCTTCATTTCGTCCTTCCGATTTTCATTTTCGTAGACGACGTTTCTGCCGCACGTTGTTTCTGCAGCCAGGAGCAGCCCGACCATAAACCAAGTGATCATTCCTCACATCTCTGCGATAAAAGGCAAAGGGGATCACAAAATCCCTAGGGGAATTGAAAGTGCTCTGTATCGCGAGACATTAAATTTTTATTAGGTTTCATGTCAGCGAATAAATTTTCTCCCGCCGATCCCGAACCCCTCTATCGCGTCTCTGTCTCTTTCTCAGTGAGCAGGATTTACGCAACATTGTAGCGAGTAATTTTTGGCATGTAAATAGTAACGTAAACGCGATCGTAAAAAAAGTTGCGTTACCCCTGCGTTATTCACTGTAAAATTTTACTGGCAAAAGTAACTAACGATCGAGTGAATAAATAAATGCCCACGGGCGAAAAAAAAATTAACTGTAGGATTAACGGGCTTCATCTTTTTTTTTTTGCACGGTGTATTGTTTCAAGTGATACAGAGATTAATGGAGAGTTCAGGAATGTGGAGAATATAGTCAGTTTGGCTCTATCTTATATCTATACGACTGACGTGAAATCTGATTTGTGGGCTCGTATACGGTTTTATGTTTAGGGCTTAATTGACAATGAGATCGTGTTCCGCGGCAGAAAATTATTTTTGGTATTTTCAGGCTATTGATTGCTTTTTCTTTGTTCGATAAAAGAGATACACATTGGCGCTATTTAGTGCTATAAAAAAGTCATCAACACTCAGAATTAGGTTATTTGGTTTGCTAAAGAGTTTTTAAGCGACATGCATTTTTATGCCGATCGAATTTTTTTTTTTACAAAAAATTACGTCGCTGAAATTCCTTACTTATTGTTTATTCCACTACGTACTGGCCAGAAATGATTGCCGGTCATTCCCAAGATAAAGATTTAATCAATTCATTAAGGATTAAATCTAACAGTTATGATATTGCAGCAGATATTACTGTTATTGCTTTTCGTGGTAATTTGATCCTTCGATAATCAATAGAAGGTATGCGTTCAGGGAAGATATTGCTGTTATAACCATCCAGATCGTTAGATTAACACTGTTCTTAGTTTTTATTGTATTGAAAACGTAAGATCTTTGGAAAAAAGTTAAAAGATATAAATGTTATTATCATATTTACATGCTCCTTTTTTTCATATCGGATCAACATAAAACTGTACATAAAACGAAGAAATACATTATTCTAAAAGCTCTCCCTAGTCATTCTTATCTTATTATAATATTGAAGTAGTTTTACGACATAACTTAATATGACTGAAATCCAAGATATTTCATTTTAAATCCATCTGATTCAGCGGACAATTTTAAATGTGTTAAAATATATCTCCGTGACTTAATGCCGATATGTCTACTTAAATTTCTTCAAAATTGAGTGCAAGATATTTTAGCTTGGATTTTCCTTGTGAATATATTAATTTATGAAATATATACGTTATCAGGAGACGGCCACCTGTTTGATGGTTTCAACAAATTAACTAAGGAGTCTTGTTTCCGTCATGGAGTTTGAAATTCAAGTTAACGCAAGCAGACGGAGTGCTTGGCTGGAACAATTTGGGATAACTGATTACTACAAGTGGACAATGGTTCAACAGATTGTCGTAATGTTCGTAATATCAGTGATTAAATATTTGTAATCCAAGTTGCTGAACTTTGGTAATGTAGTCAAAGTGCTTCTTCTTAGTTCATTGTGATAACAAGTACTTCGTTCATTCTTAACTCTGTTTGCAACGGTACCTTAATTAAAAGCACAAGTAAATGCACTTTTCGGTTATTAGAATTAGGTGCCTCGTTTAGTTAAAATTCAGGCAAAATTGCACAATCTTCCACGGGCAAAGTTTTCATTTCTTGGTATCAACTCCTTTCAACTAGCTTATGTTTATCGCGAGATAAAAGCTTCGGCATTGTTACACGAATTGAGATTGAGGAACAAGTTTACTCAATTTATTCAATGAAAATTAATAACGATCAACAATAAAACGAATGCTACTTGAGACAAATGTAACAAAAACAATAAACTCATTAAATTGAGATTTAAATTATCTATATAAGATTGTATCAAAGCTACAAGCATACAGTTAATAATTTTATATTACTTAGATTAAATTTGTGTAATCGATTTCCTTTTTATGGAACGTAGAAATGAAATTACATTATCTGAAACTGTCATAATTTAATATTCAATTTTCCGAATAAATCTTTTGCTGAGAATGTTCGATATGTATAATTTGCTTTTCAATTTAAACTATTTATAGGTATCATTTATCTTCACCGTTCAATGTAAATTGGGATATTAATTATTTAGAATCCTGATGCTAGTATCTATTGATATTTCCTTTTTTAATTAATTATGCCATTTTTGTTTATTACAATTAGATTGGTACGTTAATTATTTTTTAATTGGACAAACCATTTTTTGGCAAACATTTAGATTAACGGAAATTAAATGTTTGCAAAACGAGGATACAAAATATTATCTTAAAAAGAGGAGAATTTACTTTGACTTTTCATCATGAATGATTTTTAATGTTTTAGCCAAAGTGCTAACATTTTTTAATATTTATAGAATAATAATTATTTATTTTATCAACGGAAAAATTATGGAAACACAAAGCTTCCCACGAGGCAGTGTATCTCATAAAAATATTCTAATATTTTAATGCCAATTATATACCAATAATTATTTTCTGATCAAAGTGTTCATTGCAGTATCGCTTTACAACGTACTTCTCTCAGTTCAATCAATATTTTTGTTAGACAACTTCACTGATGCCACGCAAATATGTTCCATCGGAGAGAGGAATATTTAATGAAAACCGGACATCAAAGTCTTATATACGTTTATTTGTGCTGAATACAAAAACCGAAGGGATCTACTGGATAACGTTGTAAAATGAATGCCTGTACCCTTTTACAAGGATTGTTTGCGATTAATCATCGATTGGCTCGCGGATTGGCTCGAATATATCTGTATAACAGCGTGCGTCTGTAACACATAGTTAAAAGGGTCAGACGTAGTTAGAGAAGCGAAACCGCGGTGTCTCTGCTTATTCTGCAACTGCTCTTGTTTTCTGTGTGCGCCTACATTCTCTTTTTCACCCATTTAAAATAGAGAAAGCCCACAGAACCTACAGGAAAGTAAATAACGTCGGATTTGAGCTCGGTACGTTTTCCAGTTGCAAACTGGAGTGTACAAAAATAAGTCACATTCAGAATTTGACAAGCGGATCTCCAAGAGAAACATTTTGAAAAATTAAATACATAGCCTTTTGGAAAGAAAATTTCAACTTGTACCGTTTTCTCAGACATTAAAAAACAAAATAAAAATGTATAAATTTAATAATGTTTGTCCAATTA
>JABFQA010003174.1:0-10128 GCA_022817065.1 Probaryconus sp. ZL-2020
TGAATAACATTTTTATCAGGTTGCATTCAATTTTATTCACTTTCTGGAATTAAGATCCGGAATTTATTTTTGTTTTGTTTCTGTTCCATTATTTTTTACAGGGTTACTTTAATACTAACTATTTCTTCTTATATGCAATATTGTATGGAATAATGTATGCTATGCTTTCATTATTTCATAAAATAATCTAACCAGTTATAAAACTACTTTATATATTCTGTTATTCGTTATTTTAACCTAAAGTTTTCATACGAATATTTCTGTTATTAAATTGTTTGCATAAAATAATTTTAAATTTATTGATATTACAGAAAGTGAAGACGACATAAAAAAAGAACAATCAGAAAAAAGATTGCGCTTTCCTGCAAAAAAAATAATGACATCTGCAAGTGTTTCAGGAAAAAAGAAAAAAGTGAGTTACCCAGGTTTTTAGATGCATTCATCACATTATATAATTAGCTGAAATATTCAATTTGTTCTCATTACATTTTATGCAGTACTAACAAATAATTTATTTTTCAATATTTCAGAATTTAAGACGTATGAGTGATGCTTATGCAAAGAAAAATATTACATCTAACAGAAGTACTGAGGTAAATATATAATACATTTAATCAATTAAAATGTTTCCTATTTCCATTATCTGTTATATAGTTAAGTTATATACCGATTAAGATTCGGTACCAGTGAATGACCTCCCATTTGAAATGAATTGTTTATCATTGTTACTACAATGGAACGGTTATTTATTGATGCCAAGTCAAATACTGGTGCATTTACCCTACTAAGAGAAAGACTGATAGAAGATGTTCCAGTGTATATATATTATATTTATATTTTATAGACAACCGACCAGCGACATGGTGCACAGAAGAATGGCAGAATGAATAAAATGATGACATCGCGTAAACTATTTGTAGATTTATCTGCTACAGACAATGAAGAAGGAGGTAAATATTTGCAAAATTTTACTCAGTATTTATAGTAGAAACTTCGTTTGTGCAAACTTGAGACAAGGTATACCCCGTGTGTGAGTCAGTTGCTCCCTTTCTGTCATCCGGTGGATATGTCTTAGTTTTGAAATATACATTGCACGAAACATTTACAACCAAAACACATTTGCGGGAATAAAGGAAAAAGCAGAGGATGAAAAATTATAATTATATTGGATAGAAAGAGAAAAAAAAGTACTTATTTTTCTGTTCTCGCAAATGTGTTTATAAACACATTGACAATATATGAACAATGTACTGAAATATTTTCATGTAGTGATACAGTAAAACTATATACGTAAATATGTTCATATATGTGATCAACATATATTAACCATACATTAGCAATATATTGTCAATATATTATTCAGCGAAACATACATTGTTTATATAAGGTCAATATATTGTCAATATACGTTTTTCATTTTAGTGGGGTGAAATTTCACAAAATGTTAATTGTCATATATTATTTTGAAACAGAAACTTCAGGAGATGATTCACCCATTACGCAATCTAATCCATCAATGAAGGTAATATTTCCAAATTAACTATTTACAATGATAATGGAATACGCAGAGAAAATGTATACAAAACCGATACGCTACTATGTTGTACATGTTACACGCAGAGAATAATTTGGTTCAATAAAGCAAATATTTTCTCATTATTTAACTAACAAAATAATTTGGTTCCTATCTTAAAAAACTCATGGCAAACAGCTAACAGCTAACTTTTTGTTTATAAAAAAACATTTTTATAAACAAAAAGCTGTCAATAAAGGGTCGTTTTTGTTACAATATTCTGAGGGTAATTTTCAATATTTAAAAAAAAATTTTTGTTCACCGTTAATATTTAGACATTTCTTTATATTTATGTAAGACAAATTTTCGATTTTTTATTTTGGGAAAAAGTTATATGAATTTAAAGTTAAAATGTCAAAAAATAGGAAAAAATGAGCCATTTTTTTGTTTAAGTTTTTATAACTTTTGAATGAAAAGAAATTTCAAAAAATTATCTTTCAATTAAGGTAGTTGTACCGGTTTTCGTGACATTAGTACCGGTTTTCGTGATGGAATATAATTCTAAATAATATCATCCTTGAATAACATTTAGTAGCTTTTATGTTTAATTCTATGATGAAATAATTATTTTTACCATCTGAGATTTATAATTAGATATAATAGATAAAATTTTTAATATTAATCCATTGTTATCACGAAAACTGAAGCAGTTACGAAAATCGGTGAAATTACCTTATCTGGAAAATAGTTTTCTAGTCATCGTGAAGCAAAAGTTATGAAAATCAAATGGAAACTTTTCTCGGAATATTGTAATGAACATTGAAAAACACGAAAAACAAAGTTTCGAGATATAACGGTTTAAAGTTTTACTTCTTGTTACTTACACTTTAGCTGATTTTTCAATGAAATAAGATCAAAAAAACATTAAAAAAGCATGATTTCGGAATTTTTCTTTTAACCGCATATAAAGTAAGGTTCAAAGATAGATTTTATGTAAAAAAAAAAAATTTCCGAAATTTTGACGAAAATTGTAATTTTTACGCGAAGAGTCCCCTTCAGAGTGTATCATTTTTAATATTTATATGTCTGTAGAGTGCAACTTTACGCATGTCATGTGTTTTTTAAAACTGGAAACGCAGTACGTTAAATTAAATAATGTATTTATATTTTTATAACCATTTTTTATTTTTTATTTCACCTTATCAGTTTTAACCGATGAAGTAGTGAATTGCCAGATTTGCGGGATTGTTTACGTTAATAAAATGTAAAATCCCACGAATCTGGCAACTCACTGCTTTATCGGTTAAAACCGATAAGGTATGTGAAATTTCTATGCGGTTTCTTTAATTTTTATCGGTTTTCATTTGCTGCGGAACTGTTTATTATAGGATAAGTTGAGTAATTATAACAAATGGAAGCCAAAATAAAATGTAATAAAATTTCCATATTTCAGAGTTGTCAAATTACGTCGACTCCAAAAAAAACAAGGAAAACTGTTTCCAGAAATATCCAGTTTCAAGCTGCAAATATTAAACGAAGTATGTTTTTGAACTATAAAAATTATAATTTTGCAAAATTATTGACGTTAATTTTGCAAAAATAAATATATAAGAACGACTCTCCCGTAAATATTTAAATAATAATTATTGTTAAAAGTAATTGAAAATAATTTATTAATTTAACTCGGACAGATACCATATAGTCGACTATATATATATATATAATTATATAAATTTTAGTTATGCAGATATTTCTTAATACTACAGTTTGACATCTGATTATAAGATTCTAGTTATTTCTTGATTGTTAATAACCAAACCTTGAAAACGATTACGTACGGAAATATGAAACATCTTAAACTGTTGTTAGTCCGCTTTTACGATTCTTGTATTTATAGTCGTATGTTTATAAATAATTTTGAAAATACTTTATGATAATATTGTAATTATCCTTTGTGATTGTGAAAAAATCCGCTACATGGCGACACCAACTATATTAGAAAAAATATTGTGAATAACCGCTTTGTCCGCTCAACCGCTTTGCCCCCCCTTCCCCTACTTGCGCTCTGAATTATCCCTTTGGAGTATCGAAAAGCCACTGAGAAGTCGTGCGCGCGTTGGACTTTTCAGTGAGATTTTGATGAGACAGAGGGGTAGCCTCAAACGCAAGTGGCCTTTTTGCATTGGGACCAATGTTCCCAGATTTATTATTCTGTCTCTCTCTCTGAGGGACACTAAATTCCTCTTAAGGTAGTTATGCTGATGCAGTCATATTTAAAATTAAAAATAATCGTAAAAGGAAATTTTTTAAATTTGTTTATTATGAATTATGAAAATCCGTATTGTAACAATACAAAAATGATATAATTAATCACAATCTGGATTATTTATGAAAAATATTAATAGTTAGTTGAATTGTTATAGCTGACTGTAATTGTTAACCAATCAGCTATAACTTTTCCGTTCTATCCAACATTCATCTGCTTCTTTTTTACAAAATATGCAGACAATATGTTTTAAATTTTAATATGGCATATTGCATGACTAAAACTACAACATATCACTTTTTCAAAAAAACCTGACTATTAGTTTTATTTTCATAATGAGAAAAATGAGAAAAGAGCTAATGTAAATTACTTCAATTTCAAAATCAAATATCTCCGTTTCTGGACACACAATTTTCTTCAAATTTAGCCAATAATTAACTCATTACGTGTATTGTATCTGATTTCAATTTTATGAAAATCTGACTGTTTTAATTTATCAGCATAACTACACTGAGAAAAATAATGTATTAAATATTACAACGTATAATATCAATTCAATGACGGTAATGGAAAAGTCAGGAATATTAATAAAAAAGTTTTAAAATTAACTAAAGAAATACTAATACTTACAAAAAAACGTTGAAAATATTACATTTTACGTTGTAATTTATAGTGGTTTATGTTGCACTATTTATTGCGCATGCGTTGAGCAGCATTGTTTCTACTGCTCTATGTTATGAGGTGGTAAAATACTCAGTCTACTATATCATGTATCGGCAAAAGTGTAAAGTTGGATTTCACGTGGTCAAGAAAGTTAAGCATATTTAAGTGATATGGAACTTGGATGGGTGGTGGGTTTGGGGCCGCATGAAAAAAATTTTTATGTACTACGAAAAAAGTTACAACGTGAAAAATTAATTTTAACAACTTTCCACTACCGTCATTGATTTGATTGTATACGTTGTAATTTTTCATCACTTATTTTTCTCTGTGTTTAATTGATTTTCTAATTTAGAAGTGAAATATTGAAACCTTGGAAATTGTACCCTTTTTGATACATCAATCAATCTCTAATATTTTATTTTTTAAAAATGTAAGCTTTAATTAAAATTTCAAATTCCCTATTGAATTTTTGCGAGTCTAGCAACTGAAAAATGTGACCTTAATTCGTTTGTCGTTGACTGTAAACAAATTCCCCAAAAATTGCACAGCATCAATCTTATCTATTTTGATAGTAAAGATTCATGAAAAATATAATGAAAAAGAAAATTTGCTCGATTTAAACGAGGAAAAGCGTTAATTGATAATGGCGTACACCAGCTGTTAATTGGAAACTCATTTAGCCCGAACCACTCACTACCAATATGATCGCGCCACAATACGGTCGCGACGTGAACCGATAGCTAATTGCTAGCCTTTGTTCGTTTACAGATGGCAATTACATAGCAACTCGACTTAACGAGAGCAGAGACAGAAGCAGTTTTCATACTATTCTCGTCTTGCCTTCATTCTCCTCCTTTTTCGAATTATATACAACTAACAGTTGATTGAAATGAAACTATTTTCGTTTAATACGAAAACAGTACGGTATATTTCCTATCACCTATTTCAACGTGTTTCTTCCCTTTTCATTTCATTTGCTCTTTCTTTATTATTAATACTTGATTAGATTGGTCATGTCCGTTACGTTGATATTGATATTTTCGAATTATGCTGTGTTATACAATTGTCTGCACACAATGGTAATGGTCTGGCATAGAAGGTTTCGATTGTCCGTGAATTATATTTCAATGAATTGATTCCAGGACAAACGTGTCTTGACTGATTTATGCATCATTATGTTAAAGATAATAATGAAAATGATATTATGTACAGGGCTTTAATACTAATTACTAAATAATTTCGAATTTCCTGGATTATATTTGACAGGCGAATTTATAGACGATTTCTGATTTGTAATTTAACGATTGAAATTGAATTATCATTTTGGAAAATGCAAAATAATGATATATTTATATAATTTACAAAAATAGACAAACAAATATATTGTTTGCAAATTTAATAGTTTTTCTCTTTAGAAATTGAATTTTGTTCAGAAATCAATGTTAACATTTTTTTTAAATTGACGTAATATTCGATTATAAAGATAATTACTGCATGTGATCCAATAGACTGATTGTAATACACTTACTATTCTCTGCAGCAACAAGTTTTTCGTTGTGGCAGAGTTGACATGATCTATTTCGCAATCATTTCCATAAATTTTTATCTTTCGGCGGAGCTGACATGTTACCCAAATTATATTATAGTGCTCAAATATATATATATATATATATCTTACTGTCGAAACAGTCAGACTCATTTTCCAGGTTAATACATCAACAGGCAGACGATATTGTCGTTATTGTACAATAATTATCTCGAGCAAGATTTGCAACGAAATTCAATTATCCACTGACTCCAACTGCCTTTCTTTCAATTTGTTCCGTTTAAATTCTATCCACGTCGATCGAATTAAAACACAAGAAAAAAGAAGATCGTGAAAAACAGAATTCCAGTTTTCAAGAAGAGACGTTTCGATTAATTTCGCGACTTACATTTCGTTATGAACCCCTTCCCTCTATACTCTTACTGCTTTCCAAAATCCTTTCGAACGTCCGGGGATCTAACAAACTTTTACGCAAATTGCTGCATTTCAAAAGTTTCTAAAGCATTTGATGATTCGCGGATTCTAATTTCCGTCATTAAATCGAATAGAGTATTTCTAGATAGAGAGACTAACTGTTGGAAAGTCGCCGAGAAACGACTCCCTTCACGAAATTGCTTATCTGCGAGATCCAATGTGATAGCATGTTCGAGATTTCTTCGGGTGAAGTATTTTTACAAATTCTACTCGGATCTTCGAAGATATATTTACCTCGAGCGATATGAAACAAATGCTATAAATTTGCAAAAGAATAAAAAGATATTCAATATTTCCATATTACTCAATACGGAATAAATTCAACAATCACTCTGTAATCAAATTTCAATTTTTATTTAATTCGTATAAATTTATTAAATTCATTTTTTCCTATCTCAATTACTGGATCACTTACTCCAGTAAATCTTGATAATATTGAATATCTAAAGATCTTTTCAAACTAAAGTTTTTTTTTTAACCTTTCGCAGACAAAAAAAAAATTAATCGAATGTCTCAACTTAAGCCAGACATAACCAGACATGTGTGTCTTGAAAAGCCATAATCGTCAGGAAAAAAATTCCACCGGAATACTTCCACTTATCCCTCATTCACCAATTTTCTCGTCCTTTCTTCTATATAAAATTTCATAAACCACGAAGAAGAGAGGAGTTCATGAATATTTGAATTCGAGACATGTCTTTTTATCGTGGACTCGTGTATCGCTTTTTGCTGAATTATTCATACAAGGTATTTTTATGCGAGTGAGATTATCCTGTGTCGTTTCGTCCACATCCATCTCAGTTCACTTTTCTTCCCATGCTGACAAGAAGTGATTCGACTACGGGTAATCGAGCATGGAATCTCATTTTGACGAAGAAACGACGAGAAAAGGTGCAGGGACAGATAGAAATAACGAAGGGTTCCCTTACGAAGACGAAGGAAGTTCAGGCCAGATTATTAGCACGCGATTGAGCTCGTCTTCATTCATCTCGTTCCTATTGCACCTCCAAAATCGACCGCTTTGAAACGGCGTCGATTCATTGGTTATCTATTTCCTGTCGATAAGGGCGTCCCTCTCGCGCACAATCTTAAGATATATCGGATTGAATTTAAATTGTCAAGTTTAGTTTAAAAAAAAATCGATCATTACGAACAAAGGGATATTGCAGGGCGACAGATATAAAAACCGTGCGAATAAGAGGATTAAAAATGGATTACGGCAATATTGCAAAACACCAGTTGAATGTTTAATCTGGAGATTAATTGTCTTTTGAATTATTTGACATTTGGCATAGTCGTTAATTTGTTTATTCCTTCGTTGCGAAATTTCAAGGCTAATCCACTCATTTTCGTAATGCATTCATTTCATCTAGAAGCATTACAAACGTTTACTTTCTTCAATGGTCGAAACGAAAGTCTTGACTGTATTCTAAAAACCTTCTCTAAGTAAACATTTCATTGTTGATTGACTTGCATCTTTGACCCGATTAAATTGACTCAGACAATAATATACTAATCTAATCTGACTAATCAACTCTGATTAGGTTTAATCAGATCAAACGAGGATTGATTATTCCTCGCGGCCTACCAAATTTGGCGTGATTTCATCTGATTTTAATTAGAGTTAATTTCATTGATACATCAAATTCATATACAATGTCAATAGAAATTAATTAAATTGTTATCGGTATCTCACAATTTATTTAATACTGTTGCACAAAAATGCAAATTTTGAACAAGTGCGAAAATTGTACTAGACAGTGTAATTACAGACCTGTTTGTGCAACAAAGTTTTCGTGTCTCTCTGTCAGTCGTTAGTGAATTAATTATGCCTTTCAGTTGTTAAATCTATGATTTTTACAACTCAAAGGAAGAAGATTGCTCATGCCTAGGAACATGAGATCTTCTTATGAAGAACTAAGGAAAGCTCTTTCTAATATTTGTTCGCGGAATAAAATTTACGAGAGTCGTTAAATTCATTTAGCTTCATTTTACCAGCACTTCAGCTTAATATCCCATGTTGTTCAGGTGCCTCCTTCGGAATTAATTTTAACCTCGTCTAATTCGTTTTCACCTGTATTAAATGAACTTGTTTTAGCGTTTCGTCTTTTCTCCAGAGTAACCTCTCAAAATTACTATTAATTCTCATAGACTTTAAAAATAAGTCTTCATTAAATCTTAGTTAGTAAACTACTGAGCTGCCTTGGAAAGAATTTCCAGTTGATCCCCTTTTAATTGTATAACTAAATAAATAATATTGATGGAATGCAAAATTTTTAATTTAAAGTCTATCATTTAAAATAATTTATAAACATTATTTTCATGACTTATGTTTTTTAACTGAATTCATTTTTATCCACTAAGTTAAAATGGTTAGTCTGTACTCTGAACTAGAGAGTAGATATTTCTTCGGTAATAAATGGCTTCAAAATAATTTGAACAGTTTAGTGGTGTGTAAAAAATCGTGATTGGAATTACCCTTCCTCTCTTTTTTTCCATAATGAAAATATTGTTCGGCAAAATTTGAATTGTATATCATATGGAATACAGTGCATCCCAGGTTGAATTGGAATATTGTTCAAGGCTCGTTAAACCCCTTTTGAATAGCTTAACTACAAATTGCGACTTGCATCGAAATGCTTCTCTTCTGTCGATTTTGCCGAGCGATGTAACTGAAATAGGAATGGATTTGTGCAATACATGAAATCACTTGTGCTGTAAAGCAACTATTTAAGCAACTGTAACAATGAAATTATAGTTTCTCAGGATTCAGTTTGAGATCTTTTCATTACGACCTACAGCTTGTACGTTTTGTAGAAAAAAAGTTTTCAAAAAATTTACGATCTTTGTAATAAATATATGAAGCGATGGTTTGGTAATAACATTTTTATGACTCCTTAAATATGACAAATGTAATAGCTAGACTTCGTTGTAAGTTACGGTGCTGACTTTCGGAATAACAAATATAAAATGGAAACAAGAAGATTTTGACTGGTAATAAATCAACTGAAAATAAACAACAATTTCTTCATTGCGGTTTATAGAGCTACGAAATTTCTTGTATTATTGTTAGGAAAGTTGAAATATATGGTTAATTAGAGTACCGTTAATACAGATGTCTCATTTCGAACATGGATTACACCGACTAATTTCATAACTGTTTGCTATGCAAACATTAACGTGGAACTCCAATTAAGTGTGCATTTTGCTCGACACCAAATGTATGTAATAATTATCAGTCCATTTCCGATATTTACGTCCCTGCCAATGTGCTCCACTTTGAATACGAATCGTTACGATAATGGCCTTAAAGGATCATTACGCTGATTTTTTTAATGCTCCTATTACATGCAGAGCAAATGGTTTGAATTAAAGGATAAAATGTTACAGAAGAATTACTCCAGATTTACATAAAACGAATTATTGTTGTAAAATTAAAATTTAATGAAATTAAAAGGTACAATTTTAAACTTTAGTCAGCAATCTTTTAATCACTTAATTACGGTCAATATTAAAATTTAATTCAAAAGTTTGTTACAAAGTTACTTTTTAAAGAGTAAACAAGTTTTTGGTATGCCGATAAAATCTCAAAAATTTGTAAAAATAATATTTATATTGTGCTGTGGTAAAAATATTAATTTTTTTTGTTTTTTTTTTTTTTTTACA
>JABFQA010003175.1:0-10128 GCA_022817065.1 Probaryconus sp. ZL-2020
TTTTTTGAAAAAAAAAAAAAAAAGAAAAAGAAGAAGAAGTGCTCGACGATCGTTAAAGCAAGATCGTTTAAAGAGCACGAGGGAGAAGTTGGCATTGCGTGTGATCTTCTTTTTGAACTTTGTTTAGCATCCCATTACGATAATAATATGTATATTGTAATCATCATTATTATTAAGAACACAACTGCCGTAATGATATCACTCTACTTAACCCTTTAAACTTTGATGACTCTGTTTTCATCGTTTGTTTTCTGCCGCTAAAAATATGGAATAAACCTTATTGAGTTGCTGACGTTTATTAATTGCCTACATAATTAATGATCTCGCTTGTTTTATATTTTTATCAAATTCTTTCGAGACTTATGAATTAATTATTGTCGATGAATCAACGCTCGATAATTAACTTTAGCTCTTCTGTTCTAAATTAAAATTGTTAACAAGCTTGTAACAAAATTAATTTTTTTGTTTTTTCTGTTTTGGAGTTCATAGAATTTCATAAGAGAAATACAGAAAATTGATATTAATAACCCATATTTCGAGAGCTATTCAACTCTAAGGCTCTTAGACTCACGCGAGCTTATCTGCTGAAAAGTTTTCTAATTAAGCCGAGAATAATAATTATTGGGTACAGTTCAGGCACCACCGTACGCCTGAACAAGGCGTAATATTTTCCGTGTATCGCGGAAGCTCTCGCGCTGCCAATTATTCCGCTGCCAACTACTATAAAAAATATTTCTATAATGCGCGTTGTGTTTTGCACGTGAATTTGCTAATTTTCTCGAAAAGTTGAGGCTCTTTGATTTTTAATAAGGTATTCATTAGGCATCAATTCAGCAAATTTCACTCAATCATTATTATAATGTTAATTTATTTTTTCATGAAATTACTTTAATGATAGATCGCTATAATGACGCTGTAATAATTGACGACAAAGAACATGAGATTATAATATACAGTTGATTTGACAACACAGATGAAGTAAAAATAGTGCAAAAAAATAAAGGGTTTTTATCTTTGCGGAAAAAAAAACATTTTTTTTTCTTATTTATTTGCAGTAACTGTAACAACAATTGAAACGTCGAGATAGATATCATTTCCTAACTCAACGAGTAGCGATTATATCATCAGTCATTGACCGATATGCAGAACCGATATACCTTTGAAACGTTCGATTGTGAATCGAGTAATCATTAGTCGAACTCATTCAGAACATCACGATCTATATTACCGTTTCTTTTTGCGTATAATCACCTATGCAATTAGTATGACACAACGCAAAGTGTTCGTAACGGTGACAACAGTTATGTTCCTTGTAAATTTCGTGAACCCTTTTCGGCGATCTTTTTGTTTCGGCATTATTAAGTATTCCTCCTTCGTATCTTCCTGAATTGACATTGCTAATTTTAATGTTGAATTCTAATGGCCTTGAACATTATATATTACTTACCAAGCATAATGAACAAACAAATAATCCTATTAAAAATTTTCTTCCATCATCCCTCGTCATCGTGAAACGTTTCTCTTGAATGAAACCACAAGAAAGAAAATTTGTTTGCAACCGATTGCAATCACAAAAAAAAATTTGCAAAAAAAAAAAAATTGTAAAGACTGTCAATTGACGTGAATGAAAGTGAGAATTTGGGCAAACATTGTTCGTGGTACTTTTGCAAAAGTACTGTTTTAAATTCAGAATCGATGCATTATACGATCGGAAAATCCGATAATCAAATGCACCACTGAAGCGCGCGAATCAGTTGAATCGTAAGATCGGTATGCGCTTTATACGCGTGCGCGATTATGACTGAACCATGAACGGACCCGTGCCGTGAGCGTTCCCGAACAGAATAGAAAGAGAAAATCATGGGGCCCACTCCCACCACCTCACATCTTTCCAGAATCGTCCCCCTATCTGTTCCACCATCCCCCTGCAGAATGAAGGATCACATGACTTTGAGTTCCCTCGTTCTTCCGCTTCCACTCTCATCGTCAAGATTAATCGTGAATCCTCACCGATTAAGAGATAACGCATGTTTTAGAGAGGAAAAAAAAAAAAGAAAGAAATGGGGAGCGCTATTACAGTGACAAATAATTTCATAAGCGAATTATGCAAAATTTAATGCAAACATATACATATGTATATATATATTTTTTTTTGTCCTTAAACTAGGACTCTGCGATAAGTTTTGTAATAAATTAAATAAATAGAAATAATTTCTGAGTGAATATTAAAATTGACATTGATTGTCTAAAAAATTGCATGTACTTTTTTAACGCAGAACACGTATGTGCAGTTAAGCGCAATTCTAAATTGATTTCCACATTTCATCGAAGCTAATAAGTAAGTTAAAATATAAGCCGTGGAAAATAAAAAATATTTACTGTTAATCCAAGTTTAAGAAAATTACTGGAACAGGTTTTCACACCTGTAGAAAAGCTGTTTTGACTGAAAGAGACCAACCACTGTTTTGGAGTCGCAGCAGTTTGATGTTGATTAATGATCACAAGTGGATCGACTAATGGACGAATCACTTACATTTTTGAGGCTGACAAAAAAGTTTTTACATGATATTATTATAGCCATCCGTGATATGACACGTAAGAGTTTGACACAAGTACTTGAAGAATCTATTTTTTATAATGAAAAAAAATGTTCTTCAAGAATGATCAATAATGATCTATTGACCATTATAAATAATCGTTTCTGGGTTATTGATGTTGAAGTATGATAAGCAAACTACTGTCGAAGACTTTTTATTGAAAACTCAATTTAACATTTTTCTTCGTTCTTGAAAAAGATATTTTCTGATTCATTACGATTTTTAAACGATTGTGATCAAATGCAGAAAATATCATCGAAACATTTTTAAAGAAATCTACCTGACTACAATAATAATTTACATTTCATAAAGCTTGAAGCATTTCACGTGTTACAAAACATTTATCATTTAAATTCTGTACAAGTTTGTAAGGTACATATTTTAGGACTAACGTATTTTCAAACTTTGTCATGCGCGAAATTACTTTATGCTCATATACCATCTGCGAAGAGATATAATCGGCAAAGCAGAAGCGAGAAATGAACATTTTATTATCTCCTTGTCGAGAATTGAAAATTGCAACAAAGTTGTCTGGAAGCTGCGTTGCTCTTCGAAATGAGATTTTAATTAAATTTTTTCCATCTTTTTTCTTTTTCCTCTCTAAACTGAAATAATACTTACAAATCAAATGTTTTTCTTTTTACTCCACGTAAAATTACATAAACGAGGAATAATTAAGTTAATTTAAAATTAATTAAAAGTAATCATTGTAATAGTTGTTTTTAACCATTTTAAACGCAGGGTATCATTTCCCATTGCCATTTATTTTTCCTTGCAGAAAAATACCCGATTAAAAATAACTTCTAATCAAGCTGGCATCGTTTCTTCTCCGCGTAGGATTAAAACGCCGATATCTCCTGGAAATCAACAATTTACTTCTTTAAATTACCAACTCCGACAATAAATCAAGTTCTTATCAGAGCTGCCAGAAAGCCGTTCATTATTCCGGTGGCTGTTGCTTTTTTCAAATGCTAATTGCAAAACTCGTATTACAAGCGCAATAATCAAATAATCAAATAACTTGATAAAATGTTTGCGCGATGTTAATTATTTTATTAAATCGGTAACTTCTGCCAGGATCGTTATCTTATCTGGAACTCGAAAATGACTACACAATACAATGCGCAGGCTCGACGAGACTTTCTTCGATCGTCACACGTTACGTCACGATCGGCAAAGAGACCTGTTCGTACGATAGAAAAAATGATGACGTGAGCTCGCGCTCGCACATGCGATGCCATTCGACGATGATTTTTCGCGCTCCTCGCAACCTACAAGTTAAAGCGATATTCCTGCCGACGTATTAATGCTCGCTCCTGCTGTACCCGAGTTATGTTATGTTGCTATAGATATTATTCCGGAATGCGCCGGGAACTAGAATATCTGGAAGCCTCAAGAAACGTGACAAACGAGACCGCGGCATCTCACGTGCAATGTATCGTACGTTTCCAACGTGCAAAAAAATTCGTCATGTGATCCATCCCAACAGTCTCGTACGCTGATTCAGATATACCGTATCGGTACCGGTCTCTTTTTAATTTTTTTTTTTTTTTTTTCGCTCATTCTTACTCGAGCAAAACTCGGTCATTAACATCGGATTTCGATCGATTACGTAACCCTTTTTTTTTTTTTTTGTACATTCGCAAACAAATACGGTTCCTACGCAAAGGAATTTCAAGATTTCGACGTGGTTTTGGACGAATAGTTTTCAATGGCTAATGATGAAGCTGAATGCTTCAGGAATTTGTATAAGAGGACAATAAGTTATTGGAATTACTGAGAAAGAAGTAGGTTGTCCTATACTTGGAGTCAAAATTTTTATTTTTTTATCAGAAGAAAAAGATACACTTGAGAAGTGTTTAAAAAATAATAACTCTTCCATAATTTTGTCTGGAAGTTGAGTTAAGTAATAAAAACTTTTTTTTTTTTTTCAATTAAAAAATACACTCTCGAAAAAAAGTTTCGGGAAATTGAAAATTTAAACAAAACTACACTACACCAGTTGGAAAACAATTAAAGCCCTCCGAATGGAATAGGAATTCTCGTGCGAATGTCTAATGGGCTAATTATTACTTCAGGTCCGAACATTAAGATCGTCGTCAAGATTCTTCGACTACTTTCGACGAACTTTATACGTTTAGAGTTTATCGCGAGGAACTTAGCAGGGCCACAAATAACGTTAATAAAACTATCGCAGGGAAATAATAGCGCATTATAAAAAATAGAATCGTTTCATGTGCGCAATAAGATAGATTAACTTTAGTGAAGAGGAACGTCTCAGGAATGTAAATGGAGACTCGGGAAAGTCTATAAAGAAAGAGAGGAAAATAGAAAAGGAGTAAGACGAAAGCCTTGAACATCGCGGATCCTCCGATGGTTATTCTGCATCAACGAGGCTCGCTTTGCAAAAATAAACTTAAAACAAAAGCAACGTCTCACTTTCAGACTGCCCTTGTTTAAATTTTCCACGTGGAAATAATTCTCTTATTCCACTTCGTCGTTTTGCTCTGGACATTGTTTGATTTACAATTGTGAGTTAAAATATTCTATTGGATTCATTTTTTTTTTTTAATTAATTCGATTTTGATTATTTCATTAATTAATTATATTTCAATTGAAAAATTACTATACTTGGCTAAAATTACTTGTTTAAAAAACTGTCAAATGTTTTCAATAAATTTTTACCATACCAAATATGAAAATTTACCAAATTTGAAATTTTTGGTAGGTTTTTAAACAAGTGAGACAACATGTTTTGATTCCTATTTGGTATAGTAATATTTTTTCCTACAACTTTTTTCTGCTTGTATAATACAGATGAGGAAAGATGAATAAATATAAGTATTGAAGAGGAATAAATTTGTATTAGATGGCACGTGAGACACAAAAGTAGAGTGAACAAAGATGTTAGGTAGATCTTAGACGAGGAATATCCTTGTCTAAGTAATTGCAGTATTATCATAAGGTCATTGCATATCTTGCTATCGCAAAGGCTAAGCTGTGAAAATTGAAACAAGCCGTAAAGAAACGTTAATACGGTAAATCATTATTCAATATGATTGTATTAAAATTAAGTCTACATCACAATGCATTATGAAGAACGGTAAATATGTTTTTATGGAACGCGAACGCGTTTCTACTGTTTGAACATCGATTCTTCATAACAGGACATGGGACATTTTCTCCAAACAAATTCATCATTTCTCTAACGTTTCATCGACGTACGAAAAACTTTTGATGATATAGACAATAATTCTTAAACATACAGTAACTGCTGACAAAAAGTTTCCTGGTTTTTTTTTTTTTTTGTACAATTTAAAATAACGTAAAATTATAATACGAAGATTACATCTTTGTATTTTTCGAAACCTAAAAAACCATGACATAACTTTGCAAGATTATAACAATTTTCTTTAAGTACTGTACGATGAACAAACATAAACAAAACTTTCTTCAATTTGGCTGCCGACTGCTTGTCAATTAACAGCAGATCGTAATACCTTTTTCTGCTTTCAACAAATAAATTATTCAAAATCACATACCCAGTATGCGTTTGAAAGTATTCTAATTATAACAGAGTGCGATGCTCGAGGCGGTGCAATCGTTCCTTGCGGTACAAAACAGAGGAATCACGGCTCATACTAGAAAGAATTTACGAGGGCACGATCAATCCGGATAATCATAGGAATTAAATGGCTTTCGTGAACTTTTTATTGGCTAGACAAGAATCTTCAGCACTGCGAGTGTAATCCACTATCGGCAAATTGTACTCGCGATACGTCAGTTAACATTATCAACTTTCCCACATTTGTGTGCTCATTCGTACGAGAAGCTTTTGTAATTTGCAACATTGTAATCATAACTAAAAACTACAATTTGCAAAACTTTATAATAACCGACCAATTAACTCGGCTAAATGTTTACAACTCTGGAAATTTATTTGTAACGTCAATTTCATAACCATTTGTAAATCCATTTTTACAGGAAAACAAAAATGGTAACTATTGAATAAATAACTGGTGACTGAAAGGATTTACTAATTCAGACCAAGGACACAAATTGGACAACCGGTGATTTTCATGACATCGTTCGTACCGCTGTATAAACGTTAATGCTACTTGCATGATATTAACTCTTTTCATAAATAAAATGAAAATATATTAAGCTGAAGAAAAATTTAATGGATACTCAATTCAAGGAAAAATACATGATGTTTAAACGTCGATTTAGTATAGCAACATTTCCTACGTATGCATATAAAATAAATGTACATCATTTTACGTTTAAACTTATCTCTTTAATGATTTCATCACATCATCATCAGTTGAAAAACGGATGATTAACTTCATCCTTTACGCGAGTATATATATTATCAATGAATAAATTATATTGAAAGTAAGTATGGGAAATATGATATATACTCAAAAAAAAAAATCTTCCATTTCATTATACGATTAAACCTAATGAATTGAGGAACATTTCTTTCTCTGTGCGCTTCTTAATGAAATTCCTCCGAGAATGCTCATGAAATCTTCATAATTCTCAATTGTTAAGAAGCCTTGATTTTTTTATTGTTTCTCCTCTAAAATGAACAAGAAGTACCCTTTTACAAGAAAATATAGCAGGCTCCCATTACGTGACTCTAACGTTCCTGCGATTTACAATGGAAAAAAGAAAGGTAAAAAAAGAAAAGAAAAGAAAAAAAAAAAAAAGAAAAGAAAAACATAAGAAAATGAGCAAATTGGTTCAACATTATAAACCAATCAAGTTAATTTGTCTTCGGCGCAGGTAAATTGAGCTGCGAAAGCAAATTGCAGTTTTTATTCGTGGGCTTCTAAAATAAGCCCACGACAGTACTAATAAAGTAGTGTAACGCATTTAAATGATTTTGCACGGCATTAAGAATATCCCCTCCCATAAGATATGAATCCTTGGGAGTTTTTACCCGCGAAGACCGTTACATTCTTCAACAAATATTGCTCTCGCCGGACAGCCGGCAAAATGACTACTGCATAGAGCCGGGCCGTGATGTGTAAGGCCGCTTCACGCACGCATGCTTGTTAACCGGTCGCGTAATCCACGTGCATGCATACAAATGGCACAGAACTCGCGCGTGACTGCATTTTCTACCGAGAGCCCATACGTTCAGAACGTATCGGGTCCCGAGAATTCCTAATTACCATGCGAATATTATCAATTTATTTTCCCTTTATATTTTTTTTATGTTCTTCTCTTTGAGTTCGACGAACACATTTTTCCACCGTCTGAATTGTTGACCGTATACTGAGAAAAATTGGACATTAAAAAGTACCAACACTTTTCGCAGACTCAGTGCATGTAATACACGGAGAGAAAAGTCTTAAGACAAATTATTGGAAATTTCATATATTTTTACTACAACTTCTAGGAATCGTGACTTATCCTGTCGTTATTGAAAAAATTACTAAATGTTTCTAATTAATTTTACTAGAGCAAATGGCAAAAATTCATGAGACTTTAGTAAAATTTTATTTAAAAATTTAAGAATATTCATTAGAAACATTTGGTAATTTTTGAAAATACTCTTTTTTTTGCGTGTATGAGATACAAAATTTTACTAACACTGATAGTAAAATTTGTAATCGTATTTGCAAATATTGCAAACGAAAAATTAGCAACTTGTGTTAACCATTCGTGAGAAATGAATGAAATCTTCCGAATTATACAATAATGAGAGATCTATCCTAATGACACGTATGATAATGTTAAACGTAAAACAGATCATTTAACAAAGTACGTTCGATTTAATTGAATTGAGATTTAATTGAAGAGGTCAACCAACACACGGCACTTAAAACCCTTCGATGTACATAATTATATCATCACTAATATTTTATAGAACCGTAACACAGCGTCTCTTATTGTATAATTAATTTTGTTAAAATTTTCAGCAATACAATGTATGTAATATCGTTCGTGAATTACAAAAGCGAATAATTATCTTCAAATACAGTTACTTCATACTAACTATAAATTATTACTACATTTTCATAGTAATCGTATTATAATCAACATTTTACCCTGTAATTGCCACAAATTGTTCCTTGCAACATTCGTTATTACTGACAATTTCCATTTTCAGCAAGCAACACTAATTGCTTACTTTTAGCAAATATTGGTTAATGTTTTTTTTTTTTTCATTCTTTACTTTTTTTTACTTTGGCTCACATTTGCAATCATCTTTCACACTTAAATTGTTAGTTCTACATTATATAAATGCACAGTAAATAATTATATGTGTATTTATTTTAGAATTTATTTTATATATAATGTTGAAGTTGATGAGTTTGTTGACAGGTGCAGTTATCTACTTTGATACCAATTTCAGATTCTGAAGAGTGTTCGTGATATTGATTTTATATGCTGCAGGTACTATACTATTCCTATAAAAAGAGTTTCATATGGATCTTATGAGTTTTATTTCATACATTTTAGTGAAATGAATCTCAAGGTTGAAATTTCCAAGTGATGCGAGGTAAAGCCAATTATTATTTATGTATAAATTATTAATTTGAATTAAACCATTATAAAGACTTTTATGGTTTTATTAAAAATTATTCCTGTTGCAAATTATACGAAAAGAATTATTCAATGCATTAAATAACTTTTTTATATCATCTATTTTTTTTCTCACATAGTGTGCGTAGTATTTACGAGATTGCCTATCATCTATGGATTGAACTGTAGTATTAATCCACTTCAAAAAATATCAAAGTGCAAACGAGATATTTGAACCGTTAATTCTTTTCATGTTCAATGGTACAGTGAACTATTGAACGATACAGTTTGCTAGTAATAACTTGTTTCCCGACTAATTCACATGGGAACAATTATTTTTTCACAAATTATAACTCAATTTGAAATTTCTTTCGCAGCCACATTTCTTTCAATTAAAAAAAAAAAATTAATATGGTAAATGTGATTTTTAAAATGTACACCTGATAATTATGATTACAAATTCAATGGAATTATATTAATCATTTTCCGCTAATCTGAAAATTCGCAACAGAAATTTCTTCGTGAAAAAACGTTTTGCAAAAATGTCGATTAGAATTAACGGTAAGTTAAAAAAGCTTAAGAAAATATATTATCGTGGATTTAAAAGCAAATACTTTTCTACACTTTTCTACATTAAAAAAAAAAAAATAATAAAAAATATTACTGGTTTTTGTTTTTCTTTCCACTTTGCAAGATCATTTTTATTTAATACAAATTTTTGATTCCGTAATTTTCATTTTCTTGTTAATTAAAGTTTGTTTTAAACCATTGCGAATCTCTGTTAAACAGAATATACTGAAAGTGAGTTCAAAGTACTCCTAAAGAGCGAATAGTAAAAATGTATGATTTCATGATCAAGAAATAACGTGTGCATCGGCTCGTAGTAGACAGATACTGCTAGTGAAGTTATTGTCATGCATAAACCATGAGAAAAAATTATAGCCATAAATTCGCTTCAGATGATGATTTACCATTCTGTAATATAGTAAACATA